>SNQJ01S0082348.1:30318-40873 GCA_010110895.2 Picea sitchensis
ATAAAATTTTGGCGATTTTTAAGGTAAAATAATTTTATCCTATAGAATTTGGGCGAATCATTTTTAAAATAGTGAATCTCATTTTTGGAAAAACCATGGAAAATTAGCCCATGAGTGAAATTTAGCCCCTAAAATCATCCATGGTGAAGATATAACAAAGCATCTCATCATACATTCCAAACTGGGTATCTAAGCACTTAGCGTTAAAGAAATAGATCATATCTAACAGTATTGAGCACTAAGCATATTCATATACATCAGATCTAGCATTCATATACATTATTAACGCAAAGCATGAGCAGATCTTATCTATCTATATCAAAGCACTTAACAAAAGAAGACATAAACACATCAAGGGAATGCACAAAGCAGAACAACATAGCATTTACGTGGTTCACCCCCACCCTAGGGCTACCTCCACCAACTCTTCTTTATTGTCTTCAATTGATCGGTTAAAAGAAAAAATCCATCAAAACCCTACTGCGTAGAGGACAGAAGATCTGCGCAGCTCGCTAGATCCTTCTTCCTTGTGTTACAACACAAAGCCTTCCATCGTCTGTTACAAGCACCTGCACTTAGTTCCGCAAGCATGCACAAAGACTTTACAAAACATTACTTGCACTTAGCATACACCACATAGATGCCTATATCAGCTCTGCCTCTTCTTACAGCGCCTAGATATATATTTATACATTACAAAATAGGCCTAAGCATGGGTAAACCCATGGGCCGACATCCCAATCCCGTTACATAATCCCAAAAACCAAAAAAGGATCCAAAAGGGGCCGATATCTTGTGATCTCCGCTTCATCTTGTGCTCCTCCTTCGACAGGCTGTCGAAGTCCAAAAAGAGGTCAACATGACCAAGATTCTCCCAAAACTTGGTCACGGGCCAATAGGTCCCCAACACTCACCCGTGACTCATTCCTATTCACTCTAATCTGACCAATTCCACTTCAAAGGCCTCGAGCTTGGCTTGAGCTTCTTTGACCTGCTATTGTGCAATGACCTCTTGTTCGATGAACTCCTAGATCACTGCATCGTTCACTGGCCCTTCTAGGCAATGTTCTACTGTGGTGACAACCTGTTCCAGCTTTGTCCCTCAGCTTTCAACCTCTATGAAAAAATGACATGCCTTATCTTGCACTGGTTGAAGTCGTTGAGTAACTTCCATCACTCTTCTTTGAATCAAGTGGATTTGTTGCTAGGCGGTGCATTGCTCTTGAGACCGCTTCATTCTTTCCATGGTCGACAAGGCCTTCAGCTGCACCTGTAGTGTGTTTATGTGCTGCTTCACTTCCTGGAGCTGTGACTCTAGTGACTGTAACTCTGGATTCTCAGTGATGTTCTCATATGTTTGGGCGCTACGGTTACTCAGCTGCTTGCACTCCAAGGCAAGATCTTTCAGTTGTCAATTGCGCTGCAGGAAGTTTCTTCCCTTAGGTCTCTTACATCTTGCGAGGTCTCGGGCATAGTGCAAAGCTCCAAGTCTGCTATGCACTTCTGGAGCTGTTGGATTACTTATTCAAGTTGTTCCACCTGCTATGGGACTCGCTCCTCGATCTTCACTTCTATGACTGTCACAGAGCGAAGTGATTTGTGAACCATTTCCTTTACTTCGAGTTTCTCTGAGAGAAACTATTCCTTGCTTTGCTACAGTTGTTCTTTTTCTTCATCCCACTTCGCTTGCAGCTCAAGATTTTCCCTTTCTGCAGTACTGCATTGTTCTACAAGGTATCCCTGTACTTGTGCCAATGCCTGGGTAGCTTGCGTTGTTTCTTCCTGAGCTCGTCGAAGGCAAGCTTTGACTATATCGATGATTCAGTGGAGTTGAGTTGGCTTATCTCCCACTTCTGATGTTCCTACTGACAGAGGCACAGTGGATACTGCGCGGCTGGATTGTAGTGCCTATTGTACTCCTTGGATCGCGTCCTTAATCCGATGGAACAACTCCTCCTGCTTAGCTTCTTGCTTCTCTTCTATCTTCAGAGAAGCATCATTCAGAGCTACTACGATGAATACGAAGTCATCTGGGGTGAGGATAGTCTCGAACTTGGCATTGGTTGCTTTCACTTTCTTCCGGGAGGAAGGTTTCGGGGGGGAAACATTCCTTTTATTCGAGGGATATTCCTCGTCTCTAGGTGGTGTAACCTCGCCTTTATTCTATTCCACTTATGTGCCACCTATCTCTTCACCATCACCTCCTTGCTCTAGTGAAATGGAAGCAATTTTCACTGAAGCACTTCTTAGATCGTGTACTTCTTCAATCTTCTTCATTTTTCTTGGTCCTAGTGTATCCTGCGTAGTTTTTGGACTATCTGTGTTGGATAGCTCCGTAGGGTCTGCTGGAATGAGGAGGTCTGTTGACCATTCCTTGGTATATCCTCCAAATCCTCCTCTGACAGCTTGTAGTATGCCTGCAATTGTTTCGTATGACCATCGGCTCACGCTATGATGTATATAATGTGTCAATCAACACTGAACTTCATCAAAGGCCAAAACCTATGGAGAGTATTTGGGGTCATCCGAGGCTCAGAATGGATGGATACCTTTAGTTGGTTGTAGTATATATGGAACACGCCATTTTACTGCCATTTCTTACTCATGTCATTCAAGTACCACAGTGTACTGAACTTCATGGCTAGAGGGTCAAAGGGCTCGATGTTCGGGAAGGTTGCACCTTCCGGCATCTCCCATGCGATGAAAGCGACTAGGATTAGAAACCAACTAAAGTGAAACTCATATCCTTTTTCTTTTGCTTCCCTATAGTCCAGTTCCAGCTGGTTAACGAGGTACTTTGCCCAATTCATTTGTAGGCCCTCCGCGCACTTTCCTGCGAGGTCGACTACAGAGATAGTCACTTGGGTAGGTCGGTTCTTGCGAGCTAACTTTCTTGCAATCAATTGACAGGATAGGTGCACTACGCCACTTTGGATAGAATCTACCTTGTAGCCTCACGTTCCCTTTTCGACATCTCCATATGTGTCCTTGATCCTTTGTGCTAGAGAGAAATCCATTGTCTTTCTGGGGTAGAAATCATGTGGGTCAGGGCCTTGCATACTCAACCCTATGATCCGATTGAACAACATCGTATCCACTGTGATATGGCAGTTTAGCCACAAGTATCTGCCATGATAACAGGACAGCAACAACTTGATGCATGCGTTCACTTCTTGCTGTCGCCCGAAGTGACGAATCTTCATGACGTTGAGTAGTGTGGACTGCACGAGGTTATGGGTCCATGACTGAGGGATGATCTTTGAATTCTTTCCTTTGGTCCTAGTCAGGTACTTATGCGGGGTGAGCATGCTATAAACCTTCCTATCACCGAGGTTGAAGTCGCTAAACTTCAACGCTGCTATCTTTTCTTGATCTATGCAAACTGCGAGTATCCCCTTCAGGAGGTATCCAGTGACCAATTTGTATTCAAAATCTCTGGGCACGTTGTCTCGGTTTATCTCACCACTCAGAGGTGGCAGGTAGGTGGGCAATATGCTCAGAATCAACTTAGAATTCACGATATCATCTCTATTCTTATTTCATTTCTCATCTACTGGTTGGGATGGTCTGACTCGAGCAGTGGACGGAGAGGTCATCAGTCCTCTCGTCGATGATTCTTGTACACCTGTGGACAATACTCTCTCTGACATGACTCTTTCAATTCATAGCTCGAGGAGGACTTCTATCACGGATTCTTCGATTGCACTGAGCTCCTTGAACATACGTGCTAGGTATTAATTAGATCAAGGTCAAATTAACTTAGACGTTGTACTAGAATAAGCAACAAGAGTGCAATTATCATTGTATACAAGTCACTTGGTCTGTGGGCTCAAATTCTTGGTTAGCAAAAGTGTTCTTCGTGCATGGAGCGATGGGATAAATAGGTAAGTTGGCAACGGTTCACTTGTAATGGGTATGAAACCTTATTAACTCTTGTTCTATCCATTATGGCATGGTCCAATGGTCTCGTGTCGAGCTATAAATGATTTCCAACCCATTCAGAGCGGCAGCCGAACGAATATGTCGATCCCAACGGCTATATTGCTTCGCCATGGTGAAGTGTCATGTGTCGTTGTTCTGATATCCCAACGAAGTTCCAATTCTACAAATTTTCCTCCTGCGAAGTTCCCTCTGGAGATTTATGTAACTTTTCAATCTTAGCCATCTTCTTACTTAGCTTCCTAGCCTTCTTTCTAGTGAAATTCATCTCGGTAGTCCTTTTTCCATTCTAATTCTTATCTTCTTTGGACATAGTCACTGCGCACTGTTGAGATTCTTTCCTAGGATTCAGGGGTAAGGATTCTAATGTTCTTGTAGCTTCGACATCTAGGTATCTAGTGTTAAGTAGCTTTGATCTATTCTCCTATTCTTCAATCAAGTATGCGATCCTTCTAGTCATAAAATCTTTTAACTCTTGTCTCTTCTGCTCTAAGAATTCTTCTTCTTATTTTCGTCTGGCTTGATCTCTTTCAATCCAAGGTTTTCCTAGTAACATGGTAAACGGGGCGCTATCCTCAATAAATTTAATAATCTCAAAATATTCTTCTGTCGAAGTTCCCTTGGCATTCATAGATAGATGAGTCATTCTCCCACATAGGTTTACCAGTTTTCCTCTGAATAATCCTATTCCTCCTAATGAAGGGATCATAGAAGGCCTTCCTATAGCTTCCCAAGTTCTCTATGTCATGATATTCACCTGTTTTTCTTCATCCATAACATAGTCAATGTCGAAGTCTCCTACTCTTGCTTCAATGCATTCTTTTTCTTTAAAAAACTCTAATAATCTGACATGTCGGTGGTCATTCAGGGTTCCTTTCATCTGTAACAATACTTTCTCTGATTCTTTCTAGGGTTCTTCCATAGTCTCTAGATCTTCCTTAGGGTGTTCCTGGTTCAGATTCATTCTTTCAATCTTAGCAATCATTCTAGGGCAGTCCAACACTTCATGATCCATGGCTTTGCAACAAAGACAACTAGGTCTTCTCCCAAGGCATTCCTTAGCAAGATGTCCCAATTTTCCGCAACTGTAACATAGAGTTAATCCCTTCTTTCCTCTAAATGATCCCCAACTTCTCATGTACTGCACTCTAGGATTATAGGAGCTAACCTGCAACAAATTCTTTCTAGGATCCTGCATCCATTTGTTAGTCCAAACATTCTTTCTATGCATAGGTATAACATATCTTTCATTATTCTTATCAGATCTAGTCATATCAAATATTCTTTCATCTACTAGTGCCCTAGTTTTTAAGCTAGGAAAGAATCTATCAAACATACCTAGATCCATACCTTAGAAACAAAAAAATTTCACTTATCTTACTTTTTCAGAGAACAAAGCTTACAGATCTTACCTCTTTTCTTCAGATGTGACCTCTTTTCTTGGCACAAAGCTTCACAGGTCAAGTAGAATGTTGTGTACTAGGGAAATAGATCTTTGCACAGAGCTTTCACAATTTCATATCAGATCTTCGCACATAGCTTCTTCTTCTTCAGTTCCCAGCAATCACAGTTTCAGGTCCCGACAAAAAAACCATTTGTTGGCACAGGGGCAAACCCAGGGTTCAATGCTAGAATAATGCACCAAGAAAACCCTAACTACCAACCCTTTCAGCAACACCTGTGAAGCAGATGAAGTCTCACCCGAGGTAGAGGCAGGGGTGGTTGCAGGACTCAGATGTCTACAGCCATAGTTGAGACACAGATCTGTGATTATAACACCTAACAGAGCACTTAGCATCGACGAATCACCAAGATTCAGCCACTATACTACTGCGCAGATATAACAGAGAATCTCATCATACATTCTAAGCTAAGTATCTAAGCACTTAGCGTTAAATAAATAGATCAGATCTAACAGTCTTGAGCACTAAACATATTCATATACATCAGATCTAGCATTCATATACATTATTAATGAAAAGCATGAGCAGATCTTATGTATCTATATCAAAGCACTTAGCAAAAGAAGACATAAACACATCAAGGAAATGCAAAAAGCAGAACAACACAACATTTACGTGGTTCACCCCCACCCTGGGGCTATGTCCACCAACTCTTCTTCTTTATTGTCTTCGATCGATCAGTTACAAGCACAAAGCCATCAAAATCCTATTGCGCAGAGAACAGAAGATTTGTGCAGCTCGCTAGATCCTTCTTCCTTGCATTACAACACAAAGCTTTCCACCATCTATTACAAGCACCTGCACTTAGCTCTGCAAGCATGCACAAAGCCTTTACAAAACATTACTTGCACTTAGCATACACCACATAGATGCCTATCTCGGCTCTTCCTCTTCTTACATCGCCTAGATATCTATTTATACATTAAAAAATAGGCCTAAGCATGGGTAAACCCATGGGCCGACATCCCAATCCTGTTACATAATCCCAAAAACCCAAAAAGGATCCAAAAAGGGGTTGAGATCTCATGATCTCTGCTTCGTCTTGCGCTCCTCCTTCGACAGGTTTTCGAAGTCCAAAAAGCGGTCAACATGACCAATATTCTCCCAAAACTTGGTCAAGGGCCAACAACACTTCTTAGCATCATCTCCTCTCAAACAATTGGCCTCTCATATCCTGGTATGTATTGAGGTATACTTTTTGTATTTGGATATGAGTGCATTTGTAATATCGTTGCACACATGGATCCATTGGAAATACTCCTACACTTGAGAAAAAGTTTATTTTTTTTTCAAGTAGGTAGGATAGGGGAGAAAATAAATAACAACAGTAAGGAGGGATCACCAAGTTAGGGTGCAGCTACTAGATTTCTTGCAGCCTAGATCTCCTTCATATAGGGCATATTTTGTTGCAACACCTTTCCCTATGACAAATATTCCTGTAGCAGTGTTTCACAGTAGTTACGGTTGTCTTGCAACAATATTTTTTTATTTTGTTTTTAATATGCAGTAAAGAAGAATTTCATATTTAAAAAGAAACAGGTCCAAACCTCCATTCCCGATTCTTCCAAGAAGCACCACAACAGATCCAGTAATCCTTCAACAACATCCAGAAAGTCAACGTCAATCCAAATCCTTGCAGAGGAAGAGTACTTGCATAAATTTAGCCACAATTTAATTTCCTGTTGATAGAGATATGAGTTATCGAATCAAATTACATCCAGATAGAGCTATGAGTTACCAAATTGTATTGCAGCCAGATATGGTTTTGACGCATCGTCAGTTGAGGCCACATCATGTATGAGATCTCCTAAGAATCAAGTAGATTCTATACTCTTAAGGGAGATGATTATTATCAAGAGAACAACCTTACAATAGCACACCGGTGACGCCACAACTCCAACATGGAAATCACGGTGCAATGTTATTTTTTGGGTCACAAAATCATGACCAATCATCAATGAAATAGTAAAGGAAATATTTAGCTATTTCTTCCATGACTCTGCTATGAAATGATGTGATTATTATTGATAAATGTCTTTGACATAGTCCGATGGATTTGGAACCATATTCTAGATTGTAGCGAGCTCTAACCTCATATATGAATTATTCAGGAAGGGTGATGCGACTAGCAGAACAATAGAGGATCCTGATTCCATGCTCACTTTTGGTCAACTGTTAACTTGCACGTTGAAGATCTGAGTTTCTAGCCATGATTTCATGCTTGCACTCATTCGATGATTAAATTTGGTATATGGTTGAGATCCATTGATATAGGATCGACGGTTTTAAAGCTACACATTTGGTGTAATTATGCTGATAAAAACCTATAACAATATTGATTGATTGGGGGCATACAACTGCCCTAATATCTAATCCACATGGATTCTCACCAGTGAACCTTAGAATTAATGCATTAATATGTGATTTCATCGAGGCAGTACAATTTGAAGTTGATGAGATCACTTGGGAGTGAAAGATCACCTATTTTTTAGCGTGAGACTTTACCCACTGCCTTTTATTGATACAAAATATGGGGTGAAATTGCTTTAGCTCCACAACCCAATGATGGTATCCACTCACAATCTGTATTAGGATATGTTCTTCTTCCTAGGTAGCATATTTATCTTGTGCACCTCCAAACACCAAATTACTAAATGTTCCAAGATCTGTAATTTCATTGAATGGGAATGCACATAAGAGGTATGCCAGTTTGTATTGATGCATATGATCCTTGATATAATGCATCACTATGAGATTTTTGACTGCTACTTTGAGAGTGTATGAGGATTGGGTCTCACATTAATTTTTTTTTATGAGGTCTATGTTGTTGAAAGCTAAGTCCAGATTTAGTATCCTATAGAAGATTATCATTCGCAAAAGTGATCTTGACATCTTCATATTTTCCATAATCAGAAAGTACACTCAGCAAGGATGTCAACAACAGGAAATTTTGAGGCCTACATCAACAAAATAATGCTTCAATAGCATGGGGACATACCAACTCTTGAGTGTGGGGGAGATGGATATGTTCCTTCCATAAAACAAAGTGCAAAAAGGAAGATACCAATGAACTCAAAGCACCAACAAGAGGAGAATTGTTTCATCCATCCACCGATATTTGTGGAAGGGGAATAATTACTGGAACACCAAATTATAGAAATAAAAAAATAATGATAATGTGGGATGTACATGCATGTTTTTAAAGCATATTTTTAATATTTTTTGCAGAATTCTTGTAGCCGTTGATTTTCATAATTTTGGTAGTAAGTTCACTATTTTACATTCTTGGACCTCTCTATGAGAAATCAATGATATCGATTGTATTTGAGATGACATTAAGATGCTGCTATACAACTGCCAGTATCAGCCCCGATTCCTACAACTCTGGTAATATTGGTGTGTAACCAAAATGCAGATTTGTTACCAGAATTCATGTAGGTGACAGTTAGCCGAAGTGATTTTGTGACATCAATTGTGAACAGATGGAAATGAATATAAAAAATCCAAGATATAGGTTTTTTTTGCATATGTTCAACAACATTATTTATTCTATGCAGTAAGAGAACAATGCCAACATACTCTTTTGAACCAAGCATTCAATTCAGGTCCTTGTAGCAAGCATGTTAAGGAAATCAACATGAACATATGCAACAATAAAAGTACATCAACACCAGTCAAAGCACAATCCATTTCCTCCATCCAACATGATCAGTATTCATAGTTTGTAGCAGCAACAACAAGAGTATAGTGCCAGCTCCTTCAGACCTGCAAATATCAGTAGTACAATCAGTTCCAACATCAATAATAAGAGGAAACTAAATCAACTTTCTTTCCATACCCTGTAATCAGAATTCAACATTTTCCTCTCATATCAGCATACATCAGAAGAACCGGAATTTAACATTTTTCTTTTAGATCAACACATAGCAGATGAGCTAGAGTGCAACATTTTTCTCTCAGATCATCATCCACTAGAGATAAAATAGGGTTACAATAAATTTCTATTTCTAGGTGATAATCTGACTTGGGAATTCATCTACATGAAATTCTTGAATCTTTTTTCCATTGCTTCATTTCCTTACACTCTACCTCCTTATCATCTCACATTTCATATTCCATTTTCCACTTATCACCATCCATTTTAATGTGGCATTGAAAATCATGCAAGGTGAGTAAAGACTATATGTACACCTTGTAATATGGGCAGGATTCATCTATTCCTATCTGTGTTGGATAAGTACATGCTATGATTTGAGTGTGGGGGATATGTTGGGCCTCAGAAATGACACATTTTATGATGCCATTTAACCATTTTTCACTCACTTTATGCTTTCATCACTCATATCATTTATACCTTAAATGAGCGTTACATGACATATGTACACTAAAATGGTTGAATTCCCATGTTTTGATGATTACTTAGCATAGATATTGATGTTTCCTTATTTACTTGTGGAGTTAAGTAGTTAATTACCGGAATCTAGAATCCTCTCTTCACCAATTAACTATTAAGGATCCTTTGTTCCGATAACTACTGGGGACCCTCTATTCCAGTAACTGCTAGGGACCCTCTATTCTGGTAATATCTAGGGACCCCCTGCTATGGTAGTTCGACAGTTATTTTCCATAAAATAGTTTGACCATGTTGCAGTTCATATACACTAATTTGGGAACACGAATCTCCTAAAATATGATGTTGTTTTCCTCTTCAAACAAACTTAGACTAAAAAAATATTTGATGTTAATGAGGTTCACATGTTTAGGATGTAATATTTGTTTGTCGCAAACAAATCCACTTATTTGGGATATGGTATCATCTTGTTATAACTCCTTTCCTTTTGAGAAAGAGAGGATATATGTATAAATAAGAGAGCATATCAGTCATTGAGGACATATAACATATAGATATATCTTAGCATAAAAAGGATATACATTGGGAGGAGCGTATTCAAGATCATTGTAATTTCTTGATGTTGGAATAAAGAACCTTTATTGTAGATCTAAAGTTCTTTGTTGTAGTCTTTCTCGGAAGTGTGTGCCAAGAGAGGCAAGGCCCCCTCTATCTGGTATACACTACCCAAATAGTTCCTTTCATTACAACAACTATTCATTTACTTATGTAATTTCATTTCTTCCAAGTGTGTACAAGGGTA
>SNQJ01S0082348.1:40923-55394 GCA_010110895.2 Picea sitchensis
TCTCGGAAGTGTGTGCCAAGAGAGGCAAGGCCCCCTCTATCTGGTATACACTACCCAAATAGTTCCTTTCATTACAACAACTATTCATTTACTTATGTAATTTCATTTCTTCCAAGTGTGTACAAGGGTAAATTGAACCAGCTGAACATCTTTAGGGTGTTGATGATTGTTGTGACAAATCTAGTAGAATATAGGCAACGTGAATGTGAGACATGTCAAAGGTGAATTTATATTCAATTTAACTCTTGGAGGTGTTCTTTCAATTGAATTTATGTGTGATTAGATAGTATACAAAACAATTTCCCTACTCCTGCATCTATTTTGCTAGGATCTCACAAGCTTACAATCTCCCTGGTTGATAATTTAATGAGCAACAATTTAAGGAATTAAATTTCCCTACAACGAGAAAGGTTCATAATTATAATAATATTGTTTTATGAAAGAAATTCTATGTTTGTGAGATGGTCAGATGGAAGTTTGTGAGTTATTATAGGGAATGAGGTTCTTAATATAAATGTTCAACATACAAGGCATGATCATGCCTATCTATTTGTACGTCATGGAAGGGGAATCTTACAATCTCAAGGACGATTGTTACATGAGATGAGATTTATACTATTTTTTTTATCTTCAAAATCACATCGGCTTTTTACTTCTCTTGTTGATTCTTTCCATAAGAAGAGATATAAAATAAAAAATGTCATTTTGAACACTAATCTAAGAAAAAGAAAAGCAAGTGCAGAATTGGCATCAAAACACTTGGGAAGAAAGTAGTTGATGGCATCGAAAAATTTAAGTGGAACTTCGGCAATGGAATGATAGGAAAATATCAGTCTCGCGAAATAAACGTGAGGAAGAAGATGCCCCAAAGATATTTCTTACAACCACCCAATGCCCTGGAAAATTTAAAGACACAAACATAAACCTAGAGGACTTGAGTTGATCGTCACCAAACTTACTCGGAGGACTAGCCACAAACTTCACTAATGCACCAATGTTATGATCTATGGTAAGAACGTTGTTTTTATGGTGCTTCAAAACCAACCCCAAACATCGTCTCACTAACATAAGAAATCACTCCATCCTAATCAATATGCCTAACACCATAGTTAATCATGTGATATTCACTAATGAACAAGAACAATTTCTGAGATAAGATCTATCTCACCTGACAAAATTCATAACTTGGTATCTGATTCACCTAGGATAGTTCCTAAACAAGTTTTTTTATTCACATTGGAGGAGGTCCCATTAACTCCTCCGATGAAAATTGGAGGAGTTCATTCAACTCCTCCAATGCAAATTGCAGGAGTTAATCAGAGGAGTTCCCATTAACTCCTATGAAACCTAAAAAAATGTTTTTCGTAAGACAGCCATAACTTTTGACTCGGGTGTCCATTTTGCACGTTATTTACACCCTTGGAAAGGTATTTCCAAGATATAAAAATTTATATTTATATATTTTAATAAAGTCCTAACATATTGCCTTAATTTTTGAAGATGAATATATGTTACCTTGTTGGAAACCGCAGAGAATGTAATGCCTCAATCATGAGCAGACGAACTAGGGATTGAATCTAGGGAAGTTTACTAGATATTTCAATTGTTTAATGCCTCAATTATATGAGTTCTAATGATTAGTATTGATATTTTTTTTGGAGTTACACTCATCTATTCTATGTTGAATGGTGCCAGGTACTGAGCCGAGGAGGTTCATGCTCAACATTCTCCCGATGCAATCTACATGAAAAGACGACGAATGAGAAATAAAAAAAGATGTAGCAGTAATAGAGGAGTCGCAAGGAAAATATAACATAAATGGATGAAGAGGATATCTAGAAACTCCATGAAAATCGACAATTAAACAAGGGTGACGAATATGTTTCCACGTCTAGGAAAACCTTCATGGCACGCAAGGCACATATGGTCGAAATCTATGATGGCCCACCAACACTAGAAGAAAAATTTGAATTGTAATTGTTGTCTTTGTTTTTCATCGTTACAAAGGGAATAATACAAATGTTGAAAAGTGAAAGGTCATGAAAGAAAGTGAAATTCCAAGGGTCACATTGAACCTCATTAAATACTAAAATTGTACCCAAAGATGGGGCTTTTGGCTCTTCAAACATTGTACACTTTTGAACTACTTTGGGAATATAGTGTCAACTAAAATTGAATATCTATCTTTAGAGTTTTCATGTACTATCATTGAAACTGTTAATATAGAGAAGCCCTCAAGGCCAACTTTGGATAGAGAGAAGGACTCACATGTCTCACTATTTTGCTGCGAACTATTTCAAGAAGAATGTCTGTTGTTCACATGGGTTGTAAGAGCATGTTTGTTTATGGACTATTTTGACGCAATACATGTTTTCTTGCAGTTTTGTTACTCTTTCTTATATTACATGTCCTGAGCGAATGAGCTACCAATATATGTGATATAGTGACTTAGACTATTTTTGTTATATATTTATGTGCATGTGTTATCTGACTTTATTTTTTCATTTCAACTATCTGGGTGAAGCTATTGGTAGAGTTAATTTCATGTTACATCTCATTCACTTACGTTAATTCACTCCTAGCTAGGATAGGGTAGATTAGAAGTAGGTTAGATACCTGCTTTTACATAGTCTTGATTTACATCTTTTGTTTGCATAACCATCCATAATTCACCCTCAGTGGACTAGGTCACAACCGGTTAAACCAAACTATGAATGGTTGCTAGGCCATAATCCAAATGGGTTCCCTATTCCAAATGGTGAGAGGTCTAATTGGGACTTCTTATCAGGGATAACCCATTACTATTGTCAAGCGAATTTAGACACTTCAAAAAAGATGGTTCTAGAAGGAGGGAGGATGACAAGCCTGCCCGTGTGGAGTCATTTCATTAAATTTTAACCAACACATGGCTTCTCTCCATAACTTTGTATACAATGACCCTTTGAATCTTCTGAGACCCACCGAGGCCATCTCAATCAAGAAAGTCAATATCTTGTCAAACCCCAAAATCAATGGTGAAGGGAATGTCTTTGCATTCATGCATCTTAAACAATTTGACATCGCTCAACAAAACATTAAGATTATTCAGGAAAATGAAATGTGTTGAATTTTCATTCTCACATTTGAAGGGTGAATTAAATCCTAGTTTAGGACCTTGATAAAAAAATTGATTCATAGTTGGGAACAACTTAAGGAAATGTTTATCGCAACTCATTAAAATTATGTATATGATGAACTCTTTGATGAACTTAAAGGAATCCATAGGATCATAATCGAATCTGGATAATTTCTCCGTAAGAGTTATGTAGTTTTGTCATAGATTCCCTGAAAATGACAAACCCTCAGACCAACTAATATTGAATTGGTTTTTGTATCTTGTCTTTGATCCTGAAAGGTGTGACCTAGATGATCAAACCATCTCTAATTCACAAAATTTGGGTTTGAAAACTAAAGATAAGGGGTGCACAATCTCTAATAAACACTTTATTGCAACTATGGGAGAATATTTATCATTAATCCTAGACACCATAGCTTTGGAGTGTGAACTATGTAACAATTCCCCTTCTGAAAATCATGAACATATTTTGGTATGTGATGAATCTCTTACCAAATAAACCCCATCATTTTCATAATCTGAAGATTTACATTCCCTTTATGCAAAGTTGTTTGGCGTTGATCACTCACATGAGAATCCCTATATTTATCATGCATTATACTCTTCACATTTCTCTTTTGGTGATGAAACATCAAATGATAAAATAGACCAAGAAGAGTGCTCAACCCTGATTGATCAATCATTCATTCTTAATGGCATTCCATCTATAACACTTAATGCTTCACGATATGAATTTAGAAAACATATTGAATCACAATTTGATCTTGATGATCCTATTTTTGATGACTACTTTCCCATTTTGGAATTGAATGTGGAGAAATGAATAGCTTTATTTGGATATTTTACAAACGAGCATGGTCGGAGGTGCATGCCCTCTCTGTTTTCATTCCCACCCATTAGAAGGGGGGTTTTAGGAGGATATATGAGGATGAAAATCATGCTCTTGATGGGTTGTATTTCTCTGTTAGGGAAAAACACTTTGTTCTCAGGTATAGTGAGAAGGAGATAGGTGGAGAAAATAAAGAGGGATGAACTATTGTTCGCCAATCCTAAACAATCTGAAATTTTTGACATTGACACAAAGACGTTAGCAACCGAAAATACAAAGTGTGCAGAGCATAATGATTTATCATATCTATGTGAAGAGATCATGTCAAATTTACAACACATTACCATGCAATACAAAAGAAATATTGAACCAATCCAAGAACCTATGTCATCTCAATCTGCTCTAGAATTATCTATTAATCCTCATGAGCAAATACATCAATTTTCCTTGGATTATCTTTTTATTATCCAACACTCCTCATATGATTTCATTGACATCATGGGATAATTTATTGACTCACATTTCGCTCAATGTTTCCATTCAACAATTATATATCATCTCTCCCCTCAACATGTGGAGTATGTGAAATTTTAACCCAAGGAGATATGCATTGATAATGAGACACTCCAATTTCAATCGATGATCATGTCAAGTACTCATTGTATTACTTCTACTCCTGAGATGAACAATGTCACCCACTCTGAGACACACTCATAAAGTAAATTACACTCAGGTTTCATTTATGAGTCTCTTCAGGTGTGTCATTCACCTTCTAATTCTTTCCCAGAGTCCTATGATGATCATCGTAAATCCTACGAAATAATTGAATCTTGCTTGGAAGAATCTTACATGTTTGCATGTATCACAAATCATAACACTGCCAAATTCAATTTGTTGAGTGGAGACTCGCATGAATCAAGTATTCCAATCTTCCATCCCTCACTACTCTATTCTATGCATCTGGACTTCAACCAATATGTGATTGCAGGTTTCGAGTTGCTTTATTGTCTTCACTGACACTACGCTTACACCTAGACTTCCTTCATCCGATGTAGGGTAGGTTAGAAATAGGACTAGCGTAGTTATTTTTGTTTTATTTATTCTTGCATAGCTTAGATGTTTTTTTTTTCATGTGAATAACATAGATTTTGGACTTGTCTTGGATTGCTTCAATAAATACCACCAACTATTGATTAGTTTAGTTCATAGTTTGTGATGGTTGCATTAGCTGAAATTTCTTTTCATCAAAGTTTTCTTCTTTTAGTTTGATGATTTTTGTTTTTCTCTGACTAATATCTTGGCTTAATATTGGTTTTACTCCATTTTCATGAAGAAACCATGTGCAGGAATTCTCTGAGAAGTTCAATAATAAATTTCACTTGTTTCAAAAAACTCCACTCTCATGTTTATAGTTGGAAAGTCAGTTGCCCCAAAATGATGAAAGAACATCTGTTGAGGAATATATTACATCTTAGTGAAGATTGAGACTAGATTGAAAGATCACATCAGTTGTTCATAGCCTTACTCGGGATGGTGTCTATTGAGAAGAACTCACTCAAGTGTTTGTTTCTCTATGATAGAGGGTATGCCTGAGACTAATTTATGGTGCATTTATCATTTTCCCATTTTTAATGTATGTTTTCAATCATGGGGAAAAGTAATATTGTACTTCACATATAGCATACACCTCGAGGAATAGATTTTCAAGTTTTAGTCTCCCTCTGATGTATCTCAAATGAAATCTAATTTCAGGGATACCGATCAATCAAATGGTTCTCAAGAACACCTCTTTAGGGAAGACCTAGTAATCATTTCAATTATAGTCATTTGATTCCCAAAAGAAGAGATTTCATCATACAAACCCACACTTAAGCTCAAGTATACTCTATCTCCCCACAACTAGAACAGGTAACACTCATGGTTTGATCCCAAACATCTAGATAGATTTTTATCACTATATTAAGATTACTGTGATAAATATTTTTAGAAAGGTTTTCCGGATTTTGATCATGGAAAGATATATACACTTGAAAAGAAGGAAAATATTTGAAGAGGACACACGTATTCAAAGGATTTGAATTGATCATGCACCATTGGAATTATGGTTAATTGAACATGTCATGTAGTAGCATCAGTTCTAGAGATTGAAGAAGTGGAGAGGAAACAAAGAAATCACAAGACCAAAGAAGATAAATATGGTGGACAACGAATTGGAGTTCTGGCCAATCCTTACCCCTGAAGCATAAGGATGAAAAATTGAATTGGAAGTCTTCAAAAAATCATAATGAGAGGTGTAATTCTCCATCAGCGTGGGCACTGAAACCCATCTGAACGAAGTAATACATGTATAAGATTTCACATGGATTAGTTGTTTCAAGAAGCTACAAACTTCTAGTTGGTTGTAATGCAATAATATCCTCGAAATTGATGGAAACACTCAATCTGTGATTTCTTTATCAGTTCACTTTCTTTACTAATTTCATATTGTTGATCATCATTCATCTACGGTTTTAATTTTCTAGTTGTAGAAATGTGTTGGGCTGAGTTCATCTCCTAATTCAACACTTCTCTTCTCGTTCTTTCACCATCATATTTTCCCTTCATAGAAGTTCATTTCTTAAATTTTTATCCATGATTATATTTGATGACATACAAACCACTCACCTCAATTTTTCTCTTCACAGGAAACACCTTCGCACTGGAAGCATGCATGGATCATCTTACATCTCGTTCCTAGCTCATGAGCGGAATTAAGGGTCTCTATTTGAACATGAATCAGAAGTATTTGGGGATTTTGTGACAAAATTTAAACCATGACTGAGCATAGTGGTTAATTAAAGGTCATCCTTGTGTATTGGTTGGTGAGCATATCCTGTGTCATAGAGGAACCATCCACACACTAAGTAGCTTCTTAGGTGAAAGGTGAAGTGTTAAATTCTAAAGGATAAAAACCAAAAGGGATATATTTACCTAGCCAAGTGCAACAAATATTCAAATAAATATCAATAGCTAGAAATCATCCCCTATCAGGATAAAATGCCATCGCTTTCCCCATCCACTAAATGCTAAGCATGCACTAAATAAATCAGAAATGAAAGTTTGACGAGACTGAGGGACATGCATATATCTCTGTCATGGATTTAGATGCTTGCTAATAGCAAAGAAAGGTATGTGATGTCATGGTGACTGCATTGGGGCTATGGACACTCATGGGCAATGGAGCAACAACTGCGAGATATCTATACGCACCTAGTGAAAAATATTTACTATCCCAAATATATATCAACCCCAAGATGGAGATACCAACTTGGATTTCCAACATAGTTTAAGAAAATAAATATCATCTTCATTCATCCTCCATCTACAAAAAATGAGCTCCATTATTTTATATGCAAGCATCACCAGTGAACCGAGCATGATGGAATCTTTCAGGTAACAATTTCACATATTTCCCAGAATTTTTTATCATAAAATTAATTTTATGACCTTCTACATTTTGTTTTTATCAATTAGGAAAGACTAGCAGAGATTTTGGCTTCACCCAGTGTATTTCCATTTGTTGCATGTGCACAACAACCTCTCAATTTTGTTTTCTTAGTATCTCTCTAAGACAAGAAATTGGACCCCCCTCCATTTTTTCCTACTAGGACCCTTGCACTCTGTCTCTCTCTCATGTAAATTACTAATCCCGAGTTCTCCTCACACTTCATTGCCTTATCATTTGCAGTTACCCCTCTGATCACGTCTACCCGATGATCTGCACTTTAGCAAGGTCCCTCTTCCTACGTCGATACATAATGTACTAGTGAACACATTCTTCTTCCACCATCGAATTAGCGTGCCATTGATTTCTTCACCTATACATAGACCACTATGCTGATAACTTGGTTGATGCACTAGCACGATTCCACCAAATCTCACTGACACACATCTTCATCATCGACGAAGTTCACATGATCAACATTGTCTCACCGATATTGGTCACATGATTATTGTCTCCACGCGCACACCTTTTACTAGCTGACTCCCTTCCACTTGGGCTATTGCATCACATTTTAGTAGCGTCCTTGTCTTTTGCTTCATTACATTGCTTATCGAAGAGGTTCACCTCTTATTCCCCGGAGCCCTGCCCATTGACAATTTTCCCTCTCGTATCACAAATGCGTCAGTGGAAGGATGTCAAACCCTTGTCGTAATCGAGCACATTGATGAAAATATTCTCCCTCTCTCCAATGCTGACCAGCTCAGCATAGCCCACTTTCATCTTGAGGCCTATATCATTCCCTTCCCAGCTCAGATCTCTTCTTGTTGCACTCATCAGTCAATATCCTTACATTATCAATGACTAAAATATTTACATTTAATCAGAAATCTAGTCACTGATCACCTATTGTGCCTAACCCACTTCATATTGTAGTCATAATTAAGTTTGTTGTGTCCCTAGTAGATTTCTTCATGCACATGGTAATAACTTTCTTTCTTTGTGTTTATTGATGTTATGACTAAATATTCATTATAAAAGCATCGCCTAGCATCATATCGGTTAACCACAACACCTATTGGTCTTGTGTTGGTTCTAAAACGCACTTTGGGAGAAATTTGGTCCTTTCAGCTTCTAGACAGTACTAAGCGCATAGGACATCAGTTGGTTGTTTTGGTGGATTTGTAATTTTTTACTATCTACATATAAACACAAAATCAAAGGATGAAATGAGTACCTATACATCATATATGACACAAGAACTCGCAGAATCAATTTTGAGTGAAGCAACAATGAATGCGGGACCTGAACTTTCATTAAAAATTCCTTTGAATGTGATTTTTCGGTGTCCGTCAAAGTGAATTTTTCTTCTTTGAAATAGGCCAAGTTGTTTCAAAGATAAGATGCTTGTTTGACACAGGTGATTGGTTCGACGAGTGTACCTCTCCAAATACTTCACAATGCAAAGGATGATACTCCAATCCGATGTCATCTGGGAAAGCTATGGATCTTTGAAATCTCTTGTAATTCAATCTTTGGTTCTTTCCTCCATGAAAAAAAATAAAATGCTTTGGTAAAAGGTTTTTGTTTTTCAAAAATATTTGAAGCTAATCTTTTAAATTTAAGTAATTTGAATTTAGAGGAAATTCAAATTATTTTGATTTAAAAGGGTTTAACAAATAAACTAATGTTTTTCCAAAGATTGTAAGGAACTCTATGCTACCCTCGTTTTAACCTACTCTTCCCCTAGCACATAAAACGAAAAAGAGGAAAAGAGTTATGCGTTGTTACCCTCATAGGTAAGTGAAGTAAAACACAAGGATCAACAACCCAGCTAACTTCCCATCGACAAAGTTAAACTCAACTACTCCAAAGCACATCGACGGAGTTGATAGTAACTATTCTAAAGCTATCGACAAACATGAGACAAAGTGCTCCAAAATCTAGTGGTTTGCATTGGAGGAGATGAACTTCACCGATGTTCATCAATGAAGTTAAAGGGAACCACTCCAATGCCATCACCAAACTCTATAAGAACTTCGTTGGAGAACTTTATATGAAATTTCTCCAACCTCCTAATTCAACGCTTCCCTTCTCGTTCATCTCCTAATTCAACACTTCCCTTCTTGTTCTTTCATCGTCATCTTTTCCCTTCATAGAAGTTCATTTCTTAAATTTTGATCCATGATTATATTTGATGACATACAAACCACTCACCTCAATTTTTATTTTCATAGGAAACACCTTTGCATTCAAAGCATGCATGAATAAGCTTACATCTCTTTCCTAGCTCATGAGCGGATTTAGGGGTCTCTATTTGAACATGAATCATAACTATTTTGGGAGTTTTTCACAAAAGTTAAACCATGACTGAGCATAGTGGTTAATCAATGGTCATTCTTGTGTATTGGTTGGTGAGAATATCCTGTGTAACAGAGGAACCATCCACACACTAAGTATCTTCTCAGGTGAAAGGTGAAGTGTCAAATTCTAAAGGATGAAAACCAAAAGCGATATATTTACCTAGCCAAGTGAAAAAAATATTCAAATAAATCTTAATAGCTGGAAATCATCCCCTATTGGGATAAAAGGCCATTTATTTCCCCATCAACCAAATGCTAAGCATGCACTAAATAAATCGGTAAGGAATGGAAAGGAAAGTTTGATGAGACTAAGGGACATGCATATATCTATGTCATGAATTTGGATGCTTGCTAACAACAAAGAAAGGTATGTGAGATCGTGGTGACTACATCGGTGCTATGGACACTCACGGGCAGTGGAGCAACAACTACGAGATATCTATATGCACCTAGTGAAAAATATTTACTATCCAAAATATATATCATCCACAACATGGAGAAACCAACCCAGATTGCCAACGTAGTTTAAGGAAATAAATCTCATCATCATTCATCCTCCATCTAAAAGAAAATAGCTCCACATTTATTATTAATCACATTAAGGTGGGGCCGACCTGAACCCTTTACATAACAATTAGGGTTACAGGTAGGTCTGACTCTTGAAAAATATATATAGCAAAGGATCAGATACACCCACTAGTGCTCATCCACTAGGGGCACATCCATAGGGATGTCATAGATCTTATTCACTGTATTACACAGATGAACCAGATCTTCACATGTTCACTTGTGCTCGTCCATAGGCACGTCCAATCTATAGATATACTTTCCCACTGCCACCGATAGGAGAATCATCTAGAGTTTTCTCTTCAACTCTGCTGCTCAGAGGAGACCATCACATCATCTTCATTTATGTTCACATGACGATGTGCCCAACACTTTTGGGATTTCCAACATTCAACTTGTGCTCAGCCACAGGCACGTCCTAACTGAACAGATCGATTTTCCACCGGATAATCATCTGGAGTTCTTCTCACTCACATCATGGAGGAGGTCATCTCTACGTTCCTAGCTCTGTCCCAGGCTAGAACCACAAACCCTTATTAGGGTCTTTCTCTTAGGTTTGTAAGCTAAGAGAAAGGCTTCACATAGGTGCTATGTTCCACATCTCACAAGTTTGTAAGCTGGAGGATGTCTCCCATAGATACATTCATCAACACTCCCTCTCAGCTAGGGAGGCATTCTTCATCAAGACAAGTCTCATACAAATGTACTCTAAATTTTGTTTTTGGATAAACTCATCCATACTCCCTCTTAACTCGGATGGCGTTCTTCACCAAGTTTATTTGGTGTAAATTTCTATAGTCTGCTCAGGTGTAGGAAGGTACTGCAAGTATAAAATTTTCTTTTGTGTCATATCCCCGATATAAGGATACTTCATCTCATCGTGTTTTGAACCATCAGGAAACACTGGGTTCTCAAGGAGCTTTACACACGGCTCTTGGTTATCATCATAGGATCCATCTCATGGTCAAGTAAATATGTCAAAAGTTTGTGAAGTCATATTACTTCGCACACTTATATACTCTGCCTCTTTGGTGCTTAAGGCCACAAAGTTTTTTTTCCTATTTCATGAACACTTCATGGTATAAGACCAACTGGATGTGTTCTTTCAGCCCACTATACTTTCTACTCAATCTATATCAGCATATCCTGCAAACTCAAGTTTTCACTGGAGGCATGTCTCAATCCATATCTAACTGTACCTCAAATTTGTCTTGGTTGACTCATGAAATGTCTAAACACATTTCACTGTATGGTATAAATCAAGGTTGTTGTTAACTATATATATCACCAATCCAATCAACTGTGTATTGGTCTCGTTTGAATTATCACCAGTCCTTTTCTTTAGTTCCATCACAGTGGATTTTGCATTCTCTCATACTAAACTTTTTAATAATTTTACTGTATATTTTCCTTGTCTCAGGAAAATCTCATCAGTCCTCTATCATACTTCTTGTCCCAAGAAGTAGTGCATCATACTCGGATTCTTCATTCATAAGTCAATGATTACTTGTATCCAACAACAAGGTTTTCTTAATAAGTTATCAAGGTCAGGCTCTCGTTACAAACACTATAATAATATAGTTTCGTATTAGCAAAAATTTTGATGAAATCCAAACTCATCAAGAATTTGCCTATTTGATATAGCTTCCAGCTCATGGGTGGTAGTACGGAAGAAGTGTATCAGGTTCACTAGATTAAGTGTCTTATCATAGACAACTTCCTTTGTTTGTGAGAAACCTTTGGCTTGCATTTCTTGACACTTGCATTAGCTGCAGGCTTGATCATATAGATCTTTTTGTTGATTTTCCTTTCTGATCCCTGAATAATATCTTTATGCATCATTCTTTAAGATATAATGGTATTCTTTTGTTATGGCATATTGCTATACTGGTTCTCTTGTTGCATTTCTAAGACAAGGTGTCTCAGCTTCAATGAAGTGGCTCATGACTGAAGGATAGCTCAAAAATCTTTTTTTTCTTTCTCGGAATGTGCCTTGAGAGGCTTGTATGTTTCTCCGCCTCTTGCGGAGTGGTTCAAGAAGGGCCTTTTAGACCTTATTGCAATATCTCTAAAAATGTATCGGCTGAAGCAATTGGATCAACTTCAGTAAGGTATTGTCTCCCTCTGAATTGTTGAAGGGGGAGAAGATATTTGTTTCACTGCCAATCTTTATTTTGAGATTCTCTGAATCTTGAAGACGTATCTTCTTTTCAAGAATAATATTTCTGCTTGTTCTTGTACAATGAATAATTTGAATATGTTTTGGACTCCTGTACTAGGGATAGCGGTCCAAGTCTTTGAGGGATCTTTTAGTGTAAGGAGTAATATCTTTCTTTTATTTTGAAAAATGAAATCAACTATAAAATTTTAGAACAAAAAGATTTTACCTAGATTGTGGAAACGTTCTTCTAGAGAAAGTATTTCTCGTCTCTCTTCTCTTCACTTACTTGAGGTGGATTTGGATCAATGTCAGCAGTTGTGGCATATTGTTTTCCCTTTTTTCTGGTTGGACAATTTTTAACAATGTGTCCATACTTGTCACATCTATAACACTGATCTTTTGAAGCATCTCTTCTTTGATATCCTAAATTGGATGAAGACTTTTCTTCTTTAAATGTTTGCCTGAAGTTTCTTTTGAATTTTCCTCCCTTCTTGGTATGTAGTGCAAGAGCATGACTTTCTTCTAGGGAATCTTCCACTCCTATTTCTGAGTCTAAGTTCTTCTTGAGTGCAATCTGTCCATAAACGCTCAAAGGTTGGTAGAGTTTCTCTTCCACTGATACTCTGAAGGAAGGGATCCCATGATTTTGAAAGACAAGTTCTCTATCAGACATGATTTCTCCAATTGTCTCTAGCTATTCTTTAATCTTTGATAACTTCATCAAGAAGAGTGCAACTGTGTCATATTTTGTCATCTTAGTACTTTGGAGTTGATTCTTAAAGGTAAGATCTCTGAGGGTGTTGTCACTTTCAAACATTTTTTTCAATGTTTTATACATATCATAGGCAGTCTTCAGATTGGAAATCTGGGGCAGGAGGTGGTCTCTTACTGAGTAGATAACTATTTTCCTTGCTCTGATGTCATCTTCTTTTCTTACTTTCTTCTCTAAATCAACTGTTGTTTCTGGTAGAGTTTTAGTTGTTGCATCCAAGAGATCTTCTTCTTAAAGAGTGACTATAAGCTTTGATTTCCAGGGCTGAAGTTGCTTGCCCATCAAGCCTATCTTCCATTGGAGTTTTGTTCTGCATTTTTCTTGAATCCTTGTAGACTAGATTATATTGGACTTATGACTACCAATAATCAATTTGATAGTATCACAGAGATGCTTTGTTGATTCAGAAATGTTTCTTCAGAAAACCAGAGTTAATATTCTGCAGGAAATTTCAGCACCCTAGAAACCCTAGAGCCAAAAATAAAAAATTCTCGGAATTTCGCTTTGAGATCTTCTGGAGATGTGTTGGAAGAGGTTGTACTCTTCTATGTTGAAAGTATCCCCAGCATCCAAGTTTTAAGGGGCTAAAACACCCAAAAGGAGAGGGTTGTACAGATTTTCTGGAAACCCTAAGAGGGTTGTACAGTTCTGCAGAAGGGTTGGGAAGACTGGTAAAGGATGAGAATTGGTAGATGCTTGTGCAATGGGTTCTTTCAATACCTATGCTCTGATACCATGTTTATTTTTCATAGCATTAGGTTAACCATGTAGTTAATTCCAATTTCATCATGTCTTAACCATAAATAAGAGTGTTGCGGCAACCAAGATCACAAGAAGAAACACCATGCACAAGTACACAAGATATATCCTAGGAAACCCTTCTCAACAAGGGAAGAAAACCCAACCAAATCCTTTGCTATATTCTTCAAGAGAAAGACCTTTCACCACCAAGAATGACTTAGCACACAACAGGGTGCTTAAGCCCTAAAAGACTAGCACCCAAGAGAGGTGCGCACCTTTGCCAAAGAGAAGTACTTGTTGAAATTTCCAAAATACACAGGAAGGATATGATTCTACAATGGAGAATCATCTCCTACTTATATTAGACTTTGACCAATTAATAAGGACGTCTATTGGCACAAGAGGGCCGACCTCTCTAAGTCAAATATACTTATTATTATAT
>SNQJ01S0082348.1:55404-70003 GCA_010110895.2 Picea sitchensis
GAAACAATTTTTGTTTTTCACAATCTCTCTTCATAATATTGGAAATGAACTTGGTTGCATTGTGGTTATCACTGCACACACAAAATCTTTTAGTGATCCCTTATAGAAGTGCCTTGTGTTGATAAGACCAAATGAAATAGCTATCCTTTTTCCATGACACTAAGCATGTGTCCCTTATTGTTGTTACTGACATAATGTTTGTATTGGGTGCATACCTTAAACTTCTTGTATATACCCAACAAAGGTCTTCAATGTCACATAAATGTTCTGTGCTAGAGGGTGTGATCTATCTCCAACAATTTATCTAAATCAAACTACAACCCAAATTTTTTTAACCCCTATTATTTTATCACTGATATCCCCTTCAGTACATCATCCCATCTCTCAACTGCAACATACATATATTTGAAAGTGAAATATAATAGAAAACATTTTAACGTTGTAATTTAAAATTATGTTCAACTACATATTCAACCAACGTAATCTTGTAGTGAAATTATACATATACCAAGCCTAATTCTATTAATTTTGTGATACTTGTGACAAGACTACAACATCCTTGTTAAAAGCATAGGAGTCTTCAAATATTTCTTTAAGAAGAATGAAATCTCCTTCGTATATCCATCAAATACATGTTTTAGTCTATAGTGATTTAGGAGCAATCCATATGTTCTTCCTTGTATTTTCATACATATTTATTTGTATATAATTTGTCAATATTCAATAATAAAGCATGTGTTTGAATTAAAATGAGCCAATGGAATCATTACTGATAAAATCGAGCAAACTGGAACTATAAACCTTTTAACCATGTACATGTTTCCTCAACCAAAGGACCAAATTGTGGTCTTTAACAACGTTCCTAAGACATTAATATTTTCATCAAAATACTTGGATTTGGAAAAAGAGACATTGATATTTTAGCAAGATTTTAAGGTTTCTAAGGACATCAAATTAAGAAGTGATGGATAAAATGAGTGCATTTGATCTCTAGTGCACACAGGCATAGAAAATTTTAAATCGAATACATAACTGGAGCAGACCCCAACCCTCGAGTCAAGATCCGCTCAGGATCGTTCTCAATTCTCCTTAAGCCAAAGGGTCTTCTTTGGCTCCCTGTTGAAACCTTTAACAAATCTGATCCACAGGCCTTGGTGAAAACTTGCCTTGAGCAACTAACACCAAGGGTGAGCCTTACACTTCCATACAACCACGACCTAGTCCCTATACAAGCGCCTTTCGCAACTCGTGTGTTCATGGGTTGAAGACCCTCGACTTTTTCTTCACCCAACACCGATACTCGAGATGTGATGGGATATGGATCCTCCTTGTTAGTGCCCTCCATGCGTAACCACCAGCTAGAGCTAAGCACTAGTCTCACTCGCAACTCACGAGTTCGCGAGTTGCAAGGTTGAACCTCTGGGCCCTTCTTTTACGAGACTCTGAGGTGCGAAAGTTAGAGAACGTTTGACTCCTTCAGCGCTTCTCAGAACACTCAACTTCATGACTTGAGTTGTTGATCCTTTGTGCTCATTTCTTATGAGAACCCGAAGCACGAGAAGTCAACAGGGTGTTGACTCCTTCCCAAGTGACGAGTGTCCACCTGTCAACCACGCAGTCCCCACTTGATGGTCGCGCCATGTGTTTGCCTGAAATCTCGGCCCTCGACACTTCGCGACTTCTACAGTCGAAACTGATTCCTCCCAATCTTCGAAACCCTGATACGCGATATAGTGAAGAGGTTTTGATCCAATGGTTTCCCCTACTTCTTGCTATACGGAAATTCACACAACCAAAGGATTTGGTCTATCCTTCGAACTCATGATATGCGATACCCTGCGAAGATTCAAATCTGATGGTTCTCCCATAGCTTGGATCCAACGGTTTGAATCTCTTCCTCCCCTTCTCGCAACTCAAGACTTCGTGACTCCAAGAGTTTGGTCTTCCACCTCCAAACTCACGAACCCCGAGTTCGCGAAATGATCTAACGGCCCAAACTGACCACGATCGATGGTCCTCATTGATCCTCGACACCAATGTAATGGGTACGTCCAACCCTTATAAACCCTGCAACTCCTCTGGACCCTACGGTCCTCACAACTTCATGAGTTCTCCATGGAGAATTTTGATCGTTCGATTTTCTTCCTCAAGAATCTCTGTGAAATGAGCCAATGTTCTTCCCCAGAAACTTAACCTTCTACGCGATGATTTCGCTTCTTGTTCTCCCTTTGAACACTTCAAAGGTGTTGATCCTCCTGAGCTTTAACTTGTAAACTTGAGTCTCTAAAAGGACTCCTACACGCACTCCTTGCGAAAATCTTTCAAATACTCCTGGGTATTTGATCTTTCAACTTTGTGCACTTTCTGCAACAGCAGTCCTTCACTCTTCAACCTTAGTTGATAAGTTCTAAGGCCTCGACTAGCCTACACACACCTTGCATGGCTTATGTGCTTCACCTACACTTCTGTTGGAATGAGAACAACGGTATCCCTCCTGAGCTTTCTGAGATAAAACTCAGAACCCTTGTCAATGCACACTTTGCGGACGTTTCACTGCACTCCTTGCAGGAACTCTCTTAGGATGAGAAACAATTGAAACTCATTCTCTTTCTCTCTCAGAATTCATACATTCAACATGAAATCATACATTCAACACAGCATAGCATCATAACGAATGCATAACAGAGAGAATAAAACAACTATAAGCATACCATTCAACATATGTAAACAGTAAACATCATAACACCATGAAATCTGAGTCAAAGCTTCATATATTAACTCAAATACTCTTGTGCATGGGTTCTTCTCTACAACTCTCTTCTCCTTCTCTATGCTAATGATACAACAACAATTACCATGATACAAAGGTGAGGGTGTCTATATATGTTCTCCATCCTATGCTCTAACTGTCTAATCTATGAATTCAAATCTACCTACTTTCATTAACTGGGCTTAAATTCCTTTTACATTGACAGATGAGAGAAAATCGCTCAAGATCTGTTTACAACATGCAAGTACATTTCCCTTAACTAATACATTAACATTTGTTCATTAATTTTTCAAAAACATTTCAAAATGTGCAAAATGTGTGTTGCGCTCCTCTAGCTGTCTTCCGCCTTCATGCTTGCTTGGATGGTTGTTTACGATGCTCCTGCATCATACTCCCTTGCTTGAAAATTTTCATGAACTCCTGTTCATGAGCTCTTGCACGGTCTGTCCATGCTTATGAATTTCTGTTTCATCTTCCCAACTGGTATCTTCAATTGGGTGTCCTTTCCACTTGACCAAGTACTCAAAATACTCTTTTTGCCTGGTCTTTTTGTTGAGCCTCTTGTCAATTATACTTTCCATCTGTGGATTTTCAGCTACAAGCATTTGTTTGGTCCACTGAACTTTGTTCTGTTCTTCCTCTACTCCTGTTTCCTCAGCTCTGTAAGGGTACAAATCCACAACATTGAATATCGATGAGATTCCGACCCCATCGGGTAATTCAATATCATATGTGTTTGCCCCAAATTTCCTTATGACCTTGCACGATTCAATCTTTTTCATCTTCAGTTTATTATGTGTTCCCCTTGGGAACCTTTCCTTCCTCAGATGTGAAAGAATCATATAACCAACTTCAAATTGAAGTTCTCGCCTGTGTTGATCTACTCTCTGCTTGTATTCTTGACTTGAACTCTGCAATCGTTCCTTAACTCGACTGTGAAGCTCCTTTATTGCTTCTGCAAAGTCCTTTGCACTAGCACTTCTGAATTCAGTTTGTTCCATATCTTTCAATTCATAAAATCCCCTTGGTTGCATTCCATATACAATCTGGAATGAACTCTGTCATGTGCTTCTGTTGAGTGAATCATTGTAAGAAAATTCTGCCTGTGGCAGAGTGTGATCCGACTGACTGTGGTGTTTAGTCACTAAGCTTCTTAGAAAATCTCCCAAGCTTCTGTTCACAACTTCTATTTGTCCATCCGTTTGAGGATGATATGCTGAGATAAAGGAAAAACTTTTCCCCGGCTTTTTCCAAAAAGTTCTCCAGAAATGTCCAACGAACTTGGTATCCCGATCAGAAACGATACTCCTTGGCAAACCGTGAAGTCTGATGACTTCCTTGAAAAATAGGTTCTCAATCTGAGTTGCGTCATTGATTTTCTGGCATGGTATGAAATGTGCCATTTTTGAAAATCTGTTGACCACCACAAAGATTGAATCACATCCTCTTTGTGTTATTGGCAGTCCCAATATAAAATCCATTCTCACTGCGTCTCACAGCCTTTCTGATATGGATAATGGTTGATATAACCCTGTGTCCTGCCTTTTCCCTTTTGTGTACTGACAAATCCTGCATTTGTCCACAAATTTATTAACATCTGTCCTCACCCCTGGCCAAAAATATGAACCATTCAACTTTGAGAACATTTTATCATGACCAAAGTGTCCAACCAATTCTTCACTGTGTTTTTCCTTCAACAGGTTTTCCCTCATGGAGCATTTTGGAATACATAACTGATTTCCCCTGAACAATAATCCATCCTGGATCATGTATTCAGTCCATTGACTTCTATCTCTGAGAATTGGATTCTCAGATGCCTCGTATGCCTCCTTGAATTCTGGATCGCCCCTGTACATTTCTTTGAGGTTATCAAAACCCAAAGTCTTGACTCTAAATTCCTGCATAAGCAAACATTTCCTGCTCAAATCATCAGCAACTTTGTTAGCAATTCCAAAAATATGCTTAGTCACAAAAGTAAAATTCTACATGAATTCAACCCATTTAACATGTTTTTGGTTCAACTTCTCCTATTGAGTCACGAATTGTAAAGCATGATTATCACTGTACAAAACAAACTCTTTAGGAACCAAATAATGTCTCCATTTCTTCAGCGCTTGTATGACTGCATAGAATTCTTTGTCATATGTTGAGTACTTGATCTTTGCTTCATTCAATTTTTCACTGAAGTATTTGATCAGCCTATCGTCTTGGCTCAAGACCGCTCCAATTGCAAATCCACTCGCATCACACTTGACCTGGAATGTCTTGCTAAAATTCGGCAAAACCAGAATTGGTTGTTCTGTGATCTTCTTCTTCAGCATATTGAAACTTTTCTCTGCTTCTTCTGTCCAGTGAAAAGTTTTGTGTCTTTTCTTCACCGTATCCATCATTGGTTCACTAATTCCACTGAAGTTTCGAATGAATTTCCTGTAGAAACTTGCCAAACCATGGAATCTTCGAACTTCAAACAAGCTCTTCGGCGATGGCCAATTCTTAATCGCCTTTACCTTTTCCGGATCCATCTTTAACTCATTTGCAGATATAACAAAACCCAAATAAATGAGTTTTGTCCTCATAAATGATGATTTTTTCATATTAATCAACAATTTCTCTTGTTGTAATCTCCTCATCACTATAGCTAAATGCTTTAAATGCTCTGCTTCTGTTTTACTGAAAGTTAATATATCGTCAAGATATACAATGACGGATTTCCCTATGAAATCCTTCAGGACTTCATTCATCAATCTCATGAAAGTACTGGGTGCATTTTTTAAGCCAAATGGCATGACAAGACATTCATACAACCCTTCATTTGTCTTGAATGTTGTCTTCCATTCATCACCTCCTCTCATTCGAATTTGATGATACCCGCTTTTCAAATCAATCTTTGAAAAAAACTTTGCTCCACTCAAGCAATCCATCAAGTCGTCCATCCTTGGCAATGGAAATTTGTATCTGATGGTAATCTTATTGATTGCCCTTGAGTTTGTACACATTCTCCAGCCTCCATATTTCTTTGGGATGAGCACTGTCGGAACAACACATGGACTCAAGATCTCTTGAATCAATCCTTTTTCCATTAAGTCCTGGACCTGGCTCTTGACTTCCTCATTTTCTTGTGGCGTCAACCTTTACGCGGCTTTGTTTGGTAAACTGGCTCCAGGTATAAGATCGATGTGATAGCTTGTACTCCTGATAGGTGGAAACGAACAAGGTAGGTCATCCACTACTATATTAGCAAACTCTCCCAACAACTTATGGATTTCTTCTGGTAAATCATCTATCCTTGTACTAGTTAAAACAATTTTAGGTTTCCTGACCACAATAAATTGTGTGTCTTCCTTCTTCTTAACCTCCTTAAGAAGTTCCTTCCCACTCATGAGAAGTACAATGTTGCTCATCTCTGTTTTCACTTCTTATCCTTAATTGGCAACAACATGTGAGTCCTACCATTTTTTTCCAGGGTGTATGTGTTCTTTCCCCCATCATGAACTACGTTTCTGTCATATTGCCACGGTCTACCCAGCAATAGATGACAAACATCCATGGGAATGACATCACATAATATTTCATCCTTATATCCTCTATTTTAAATTCAACTAAACATTGTTTAGTGACATTTACCTGATGTCCTTTTTTTAGCCATGAAACTCTGTATGGGCTTGGATGTATAATAGTTTCTAGCTCCAACTTTTCTACCATCTCTCTAGGTATGAGATTGTCTGTGCTACCACTGTCCATTATGACTTTGCATACTCTGTCTTTAGTTTTGCAAGCAGTCCGAAAAAGACTGTTTCTTTGGGTTGGGTTCTCTGCCTCTTTCTTCGGCTTCAAGAGAACTTTCCTCATCATTAAATATCTTTTTCCCTCAGCATCTTCTGCCTCCACATTTCGTCCTTGAGCTTCGGAAATTTGAGTTTCACCACCATAATTTTTCTTATCTGGACACTCATAGGATTTATGTCCGATCTTTCCACAGACAAAGCATTTTACTTCACCGCCTCTGCCTCTTCCTCTTCCTCTGGCTTGAGGAAAAGTATTTCTATCAACATACTTCCCTCTCTATGAGCTTCCTCCTCTCTCATGTTGAGTTTGAGGTGTCTTCCCCTCTTCTTTAGGTCTCTGAGTTCTATCTTGGGCAATTGTTTTGCCTCTGGCCTGACTTCTACCTCGTCCTCTTTGACCTTACTTTCGGCTCAGCTTCTCTTTAGCGTTCAGAGCCATATGATAAGAATCTTCCACATTTCATATGGTCATCATGTTCATCTCATCTTGAATGTCATATCACAGACCATTCATGTACCTGGCAACTTTTTCATCATCACTTTCTCGATGACCTGCTCTGATGTTTATCTTGTAGAACTCTTCATTCTATTCCTTCACTAACATCAACTTCTGTCTCAAATTTTTCATCTTCTGAAACAGAGTGATTTGATAATCCTTGGGTATGAATTTGACTTTCATCTTTGCAACCATTCTATCCCATCTCTTGATTTTATGCTTGCCTTTCTAGTGTCTATTAGCCTGCAGTTCATCCCACCATAGTGTTGCATTCCCTTTAAGTCTAGTAATGACATGTTTGAATTTCTTTTCTTCCTCAACATCCTCATAGTCGAAGTATTTATCTAGAGCTCTAATCCAGTCTAGAAGCTCTTCAACATCCAGGTTTCCCTCATACATGGGAATCTCCATCTTTGCTCTAGCACCTATCCTTGCAACAACCCTGAATAGGCATTCATCCGAAGCATCTTCGACTGCAACTTCTTCTCCTTCGTGTCTAGCTTCATTTTCACTTTCAGCTTCGTTGATATCCCTAGTGTCAACTGTGCACCTTTGTTTTGTCTCCATGGCATCAAGCCTAGAAATTTTGTCTCGACGGCATGGCTGAGAAAAAAAAAAACTTCTCCCTGCTACAGAAAGAAAAGACTTGTTCTGTGCTCTGATACCACAACTAGTGCAGACCCCAACCCTTGGGTCAAGATCCGCTCAGGATCGTTCTAAATTCTCCTTAAGTTGAAGTGGCTTCTTTGGCTCCCTGCTGAAACCTTTAACAAATCAGATCCACTGGTCCTGGTGAAAACTCACCTTGAGCAACTAACACCAAGGGAAATCCTTACACTTCCATACGACCATGACTGGGTCCCTGCACAAGCACCTTTCACAACTCGCGTGTTCACGGGTTGAAGACCCTCGACTTTTTCTTCACCCAACGTCGATACCCGAGATGCGATGGGATATGGATCCTCCTTGTTAGTGCCCTCCACGCGTAACCATCGACTAGGGCTAAGCACTAGTCTCACTCGCAACTCGTGAGTTCACAAGTTGGAAGGTTGAACCTTCGGGCCCTTCTTTTATGAGACTCTGAGGCGCAAAATTCAGAGAAGGTTTGACTCCTTCAGTGCTTCTCAGAACTCGCAAATTCACAATTTGAGTTGTTGATCCTTTGTGCTCCTTTCTTATGAGAACCCAAAGCATGAGAAGTCAACAAGGTGTTGACTCCTTCCTAGGCGATGAGTGTCCACCTATCAACCACGCAGTCCCCACTTGATGGTCATGCCACGTGTCTTCCCGAAATCTCAGCCCTCGACACTTCACGACTTCTACAGTTGAAACTGATTCCTCCCAATCTCTGAAACCCTGATACGCGATATAGAGAAGAGGTGATGATCCAATGGTTGTTCCTACTTGTTCAGATCCAATGGTTGCCCCTACTTCTCTCTATTCAGGAATTCGCACAACCAAAGGATTTGGTCTATCCTCCGAACTCACGATATGCGATACCTCATGAAGATTCAGATCTAACGGTTCTCCGATGTCTTGGATCCAATGGTCTAGATCTCTTCCTCTGCTTCTCACAACTCGGGACTTCGCGACTCCAAGAGTTTGGTCTTCCACCTCCAAAATCACGAACCCCGAGTTCGCGAAATGATCCGATGGTCCAAACTGACCACGATCGACGGTCCTCATTGATCCTTGACACCAACATAATGGGTTCGTCCAACCCTTATCCACCCTGCAACTCCTCTGGACCCTATGGTCCTCGCAACTTCGCGATTTCTCCACGGAGAATTCCAACCATTCGATTTTCTTCCTCAAGAATCTCTGTGAAATGAGCCAATGTTCTTCCCCCGAAACTTAACCTTCTGCACGATGATTTCGCTTCCTCGTCTCCCTTTAAACACTTCAAAGGTGTTGATCCGCCTGAGCTTTAACTTGTAAACTCGAGTCTCTAAAAGGACTCCTGCACACACTCCTTGCGGCAATCTTTCAAATACTCCTAGGTATTTGATCTTTCGACTCTGTGCACTTTCTGCAATAGCAGTCCTTCACTCTTCAACCTTAGTTGATAAGTTCTAAGGCCTTGACTAGCCTGCGCACACCTTGCATGGCTTCTGTGCTTCACCTGCACTTCTGCTGGAATGAGAACAATGGTATCCCTCCTGATCTTTCTGAGATAAAACTCATAACCCTTGTCAATGCACACTTTGCGGACGTTTCACTGCACTCCTTGCAGGAACTCTCTCAGGATGAGAAACAATTGAAACTCATTCTCTTTCTCTCTCAGACTTCATACATTCAACATGAAATCATACATTCAACACAGCATAGCATCATATCAAATGCATAACAGAGAGAATAAAACAACTGTAAACATACCATTCAACATATGTAAACAATAAATATCATAACACCATGAAATCTGAGTCAAAGCTTCATATATTAACTCAAATACTCTTGCACATGGGTTCTTCTCTACAACTCTCTGCTACAACTCTCTTCTCCTTCTCTATGCTAATGATACACCAACAATTACCATGATACAAAGGTGAGGGTGTCTATATCCGTTCTCCCTCCTATGCTCTAACTGTCTAATCTATAAATTCAAATCTACCTACTTTCATTAATTGGGCTTAAATGCCTTTTACATTGACAGATGAGAGAAAATCGCTCAAGATCTATTTACAACATGCAAGTACATTTCCCTTAACTACTACATTAACATCTGTTCATTAATTTTTCAAAAACACTTCAAAATGTGCAAAATGTGTGTTGCGCTCCTCCAACTGTCTTCCACCTTCATGCTCACTTGGTTGGCTTCTTACGATGCTCCTGCATCAATAACTCTAGCCCATCCAACCCTTCAATGATATACTCACATGCACATAAGCATGACCCACTACATGTATACATGTTGAAGTCGCCAAGTTTCCAACCACATCCAAAGATTCTGGATTATTCTATTATTCTCTCCTAAGAAAATTGGAAATAGCCCAAATCTCTCATGAGATTTTGGAGTTAGACTAGGGAATGGATTCATTCACCAATATGATTCAATCCAAAATACTAACTAGAATAAAATCTATTTTAACCTAGGACCTATTAAGCACTAAGAGGGATCAAAAAAATCTATGAACCTCAGATTCATTAATCAATACAACTCAATCTAAAATTCTGAAAATTTATTGGAAAAACAATCTTATCAATTTTTGAATGTAAGGAAGCCTAGTTATAACATTTATAACAAGCACATATAGGATTGGAATCAGAAAAATTATTTTACATTTTCTAATTTCCTTCTCTATTTTAGATGATTCTCGAAGCATATATCATCCTTCACTCAGGGTCTTTGGAATATCACTACAAAGTAGTTTCCCATGACAATTTTTGGTAATTGAGGTTAAAAGTGAGCTCTATAGTGTAGCACACTATGATGCACTCAAATATAATTAGTGTATTTAGATATTCCCTCCAATAATTATATTAATCAAGATATTCCCTTTAATAATTCTTTAAATTAAAAAATATTTCTATTAATTTAATCTTTTAAAATAAATACAAAACTATTGATGTATTTAATAAAAGAAGATTGCAATGCATTTAATTATAGATGTCTATTCTTTTAATTATGTAAAACAAATAAAAAACTATTGATGTATTTATAAAACAAGAGTGCAATGCATTTAATTATAGATATAGAAAGGATATTGACCATAAAGTTTTCTTAAGATACGATGGGAAATTTTATATAATCATATAAACATTTCCAAAACACTATTCACGATGGATATAAGTTGATTGTTTACAGTTGCATGCACCCGACAACAAATATTTCTACACAAAGAAGGAAAGGGGCATAAGACCCAAACTAGAAGTAATTAATGACAATAGGCTCAAATCACTTCATGGTTTAGTTATACAACCACCACTCCCTTATAATAGACTAGAATGTTGATGAACTTTGGCCTTTACTAGTGTTGTTGAGAGTAGTTCTTTTATTTCCCAACAAATGTGTTATATCTTATTGGACTTTTGGAACGAGGCTCAGAAAAGTGTCTCTGATGCTTTGTAGTGTGCCCACAATATCCATCATAGTAGGTCATCCTTTAGGGGATTATTTTTTGCAGATCAAGCCCACATTTATTAGTTGATTAAGGCAATTGAGGTCCTTATCTTCTTCAATACATGTACTAATCCTTCTCAATAGACCCATGTCCACCACTTCTCTTACTCGGTTTGGAAAACCACTCCCCACCCATTTTTTCAAGTTCATTCCTTCCACAAACATGTTGTGGGTCGGTTTCTTTCTAGTGAGCATCTCCAATAGCAGTATTCCATAGCTATAAACATCACCTTTTGTTGTAACATGTCCACCTATTCCATATTCTTCATTCATAGATCATCATCTTAAGGTTTCTTGTTCACAATTTTTAATAAATATAAGAAAATCATAACATTGCTTAATATGCTATCTAGTTTAAATAATACCTGGAGGAATGTACCCTGATGATCCTTTAAGTGCATCCATGGAAATGAAAACTGAATCCTCATCATTTTCAAAACATATAGTATATGATTAAGGTCCATCTAGAGTCATGTTACCAGTAACCTAGAATGTTACCAGTAACTTGGTTAAGGGTTAATCCCAATACCTGAAGATTGGTGTAGTTAGACAAGGAAGATGGAATTTGACCTCTGATATGGTTATCGGTCATATTTATAAAGATCAACTAGCTTAGCATATCCCATTCAGAAGGAACACTCATGTGAAGGTTGTTGCTACAGAAAACTATGTAAAGCAAAGAGGACACGTTTCCTAAGTAGGTCGGGATTGTACCTGTCAAATTGTTCATTCACAAGTTAATGAATAGTAACTTGGGGAGAACACATATTTCTAAGGGAATTTTTTCTGTGAGATTTTTATAGGGCAGAGTCAAGTTTTGTAAACTACGGCAACCACCAAGAGTGGACGGAATAGAATCTTGGAGCTGATTAAGAGACAGGCAAAGCATCTTTAAGTGAAAGAGGATTCCTAATTGATAGGGAATGTGACCGTGGAAACTGTTATTGCTAAGTTCGAGAAGTGTAAGAAAGGAGAGATTTCTGAAAAGAAGGATATTGCACCACCCAAACTATACCTGCAGTGGAAGGGCTTTTCTCAAAACCCCAATGAAAATGTTCTCTACAAGAGAACTCAATAAGATATCAAATCATAATACCAAAGTGAGGATCTACCCCTCATTTTATCATTTTTCCATGCCTTCTAGAACTTTCCCCTTTTTTGCCAAATCAAATGTAACTTCCAGAATTTCCCTTTTTTTAATAAATCAAATATAACCTTTATTTTCCCTCCAATTTTCACTTTAAGATTAAAAGTCACTTTAATAATGGTTAAGCAACTTATTAATCTAAATTTATTTTACTTCTCTAATGTCACTTTAAAAACATCACATATCCTAACTAAGTGACATTAAATGACCCCCCTTTTTACACCTTTTTCTCCACTGACAAGCCATGGAAATCCCTTCTACTACAAAGTAGGGGAACCCAAAAATGGGGAAATGAAATTAATATACTAGACAACTAGATATTGCTTTAATAGATCAGATGGATTTCTTATTAAAAATAACTATGAAAATAAATGACAAGAATAATTTAGCACAAATAGGAATAATACACAACTGCACTTGAATAGGATACTATCCAATGTGCCATAGGTCCCCCTACGAATGCCTTGGTCTTGGGCCCAAGGAACATTCCTTCACTCAATGCATATGGCTGAGCCAAGTCTAGTGCATTCAAATATAGGAGCACAAGCCAGGGTTGCAACAAGGTGAGACATGCCTTTAGGGTTCAAAGCCTTAGAAAGACATGGGTTTTGGATGGGAACAAATTAGGGTTAAGAGTACTTGTGAGGATCCACCCTAAATATGCCACCATTATCATCATCAAAATCTTATATGATTCATCATCGTCTTAAACTAAATTCAAATCATTATAATTATAATGATCCTATTTAGATTCATCATCTTCTTCTGAAAAGCGAGAAGGAAGAAATAATAGAAAAGGACATAAAAGAAAAATCAGTGTACCTTAAATCATATTCATAGTTATCATCAATATATGAAGATCTATTATCAACATCTTTATCCAACAGGAGAAGGAAAAAGAGAGGGGAAGAGATGGATAGATATATCTATATGACCTAGATAAAATAAATAGATAGATACTTCAAGCTAATGAAATGAAAATGTGAAGAATAAGAGATGATATGTCAAACCCAATGATCACCATAAGCCTCTATTTTTTGAAGAAATAGGTAGGGCAAATAGAATCACTAGTCGAGGTTAAGATTAGATGATAATATGAGGGTATGTATCCCTACTCTCATATCATTAATGGGAATATCAATGCCAATTTTGAGATCTTTGCATGAAAAATTGGCTAGAAGCATGCACCCATTGTTGGATTGAAATCCATTCATGACCCCTTAATTCATGTATTGATTCAACCTCCCACCTATTTATTTACTAATTATACCTAAAGAATAATGAAGGTTGAGTTTGGCGTGATTAGAGGGGAGTTTTACCTACTAATCTATGTCTCAATCTATTTTTCATAGTCTTGTACCCTCCCATAGTCTTTTATTTCATACCTAAAATTTCCCTCCCTTCGATTGGCCTCTTGTATGTTAGGGCCAACCTTTAGGGGTTTTGAACCGAAAATTAGGTGTCAAGGGCTACCATTTCTCACCATTTTCTTATTTCGACCTAAAGACCGGCTAATGTAAGCAAATTAGTTATGCCAACACCTTATTATCCTATAGGGATCTAAGCTATTATATAGATATTATGCCTACCATTATGTATTAATTAATCTTCATCTCACTCATATCATTGTGTATTAATATATTTATAAATAATAGATACCTTACCTTCCTATATTTATTCATAGTCGTGTATTTCCTTACCATAGTTTCTTTAATACCAAAAGACCCTTCGGTTGGCCCAGTTGGAAATGGAACTTAAGTTTTAATTAATTATTCTACCCTTCCTTTGCTTGGCCTTCATAGGTCCAATTGGCCTTTCATAGGTCAAGGTAAACCTTAGCCTGTCAACGGGGAGGAGTTAGGTTATTATATAGATATTCTAGCCATTGTGTATTAATGCTCGCATTAAAGCTCACTAATACACTTTAATTATTAATACATACATTACCTTGTTTCTTTCCCATCCCAACCATCACAACATAGTATTGAAAATTTATGAATTGTTGGAACGATTTTCTTTATTAGTGGCAGGCCAGGTTAATTTGAATGCTTTATTTTGCGTAGAGTCGAATATCTCTAGTATGCACCATTGATTCCCACCCAAAAACTATGTGAATGATATATGTACATGTTCTTTTTCATGTGCATATGTATGCACTTGTGTATGTGCATATGTATGTGCTCATGTATGTGCATGAGCCAATTTCAAAACTATAGGTGGGCATTGTTTGGTTTCAAAACCATATTAGTGACTTCTTTGGTTTTAGAATCCCAAAATGAGG
>SNQJ01S0082348.1:72919-90270 GCA_010110895.2 Picea sitchensis
TATGTCAAAATAATTAATGAAATAATTTGATTGGAGTAAACCAACAATGAATATTGGAAAAGTAAAGAAATTTTCAATTTTCATTGAAAATTTTGATTTCAAACATTTTTTTTTAAATACCTACAAGTCGTCGCTATTCCGACATATTGTAACGTCGCTCCCATGGCATATTCGTCGGTGATATGTATCTTAACGTCGGTTTAGCGACGTTACAATACGTCGGAATTGTGACGTCCATAACGTCGCTCCCATGGCATATACATCGGTGATATATATATATATATTAACGTCGGTATTACGATGTCAATAACGTCGCTCCCATGGCATACCATACGTTGGTATTATGAAGTCCATAACGTCACTCCCCATGGCATCTACGTCATTGATATATAGCTTAATTCTAGTTGTACGACGTTACCACATGTCGGTATTACGATGTCCATAATGTCGCTCCCATGGCATCCATGTAGTGGAGATCGATGAAATGGGACATCGGAATTCCGATGTCTCTGGTGTCATTGTAGCAATGACTATATTGGGTTTGGACAATCAAATCCTAGATGACACATGTCTGCATGAAACGTCGCAAGAGAGACAATATCTATAGCGTCATAAAAGTGACGTCATGTGAAATGGCGTTTGAGGGGGTCCGTTGTTTGTCATTCTCTTGACAATATAAAGTGGTAATTGCATCGAACACTCTGTCAAAATTTGACCCAAATTTATTAGTGCCATCACATGGAAAATCTCCTCAAAAAGGTTCATTCCGGCATTATTTCCCAACTCCACTCCATTCATTCTCTTGAGACACCCTATGTGCATCTTGACCTCCAATCTATTCTCTCTCGCCACCAAGTTTTTTTTACCACTCCCAAAGAACTCCCCCCTTCCCATGGAGTCCATGATCATTCCATTCCTCTCATACTAAATAGTCTTCCTCCCAATGTTCACCCTTCTCGCCATCCCTTTTCCTAGAAGAATGAAATTGAGAAAATTGTTCATGAATTGCTAGAAGGTTTTATCCATCCTAATACCAACCCCTATTCTTCCCCTGTGGTCATGGTACTAGACAAAGAATTTATTTGGTGCCTGTGTCCTGATTTTCGTGCCCTCAACAAACTCACAATCAAAGACAAATTCCCCATTCCTGTCCTTGATGACCACTTGGATGAATTGAGTGGTGTTTAGTACTTTACCAAACTTGATCTACATTTTGGCTACCACCAGATCCATATGAAATATAAAGACATTCCCAAGGACTACATTTCAAACTCATGAGGGTCACTATGAGTTCTTGGTAATGCCCTTTGTCCTATGTAATGCTCCCTCCACTTTCCAAAGTCTTATGAAACATGTCTTCCATCCTTTTCTCCTTCATTTTTTCTTAGTTTTCTTTGATGATATTCTCATCTATAGTAAAACTTGGACATCCCATCTCTCCCATGTGGATCAAGTTCTACATCTACTCTCTAAGCACCAAATTTTCCTCAAACAATCTAAATGTGCCTTTGGAGCCTTAGAAGTGGAGTACCTAAGTCAGATTGTTGGCAAGGATTGTTTATGGGTGGATCCTAAGAAAATTGAAGCTATGCATGATTGGCCTCACCCTAAAACTCTTAAGATATTTCATGGTGTTCTGGGTTTAACCATCTATTATCATAAGTTTGTTCAGAATTATGGAAAAATTGTAGCTCCTCTCACTTCTCTCCTTAAAAATAATGCTTTCAATTGGACTCCAAATGTTGATCAATCCTTCCAAGCCTTGAAAGATTCTATTTTCTTGACTCCTATCCTCGCACTTGCAGACTTCACAAAGAATTCTGTACTGGGATGTGATGCTTTTAGGAAAGGAATTGGGGCCATCCTCATGCAAGATGTCAGGCCTTTGTCTTTCACTAGAAAACAACTTTTAGAGAGACATTTGGGCCAATCCATTTATGAAAAGAAAATGTTAGCTATTCTACATGTTGTGGATCTCTAGAGTCCTTATTTATTTGGACAACTCTTCCAAATTAAAATTGATCATCAGAGTCTCATGTATTTTTTGGAACGATGAATTTCATCACCAGAGCAACAAAAATGGGTGACCAATATATTTGGCTATGATTATGAGATCATTTACAAGAAGGGAAAGGAAAATGTAGTTGTGGATGCTCTTTCCTGGAAGTATGAAGAAGACAGGTCCCTTTTCTCCCTCTCCTTCATTATACCAGATTGGTTCCAAGTTGTTCTTCAGGAATTGCTGCAAGACCCCAAAATTTCTATCGTGATCCACCAATTGCAACACAATTCTCCATATTCTCCAGGGTACTCTTAGCACAATGAAGAGATTCACTACAAAGGTCATTTGTATTTATGCAAGAAATCACAACTTAAATACACGGTGCTTTCTGAACTTCATGCTTACCCCACAACTAGGCATTCAGGGTTTACCAAAACCTATGAACGGGTCAAACGTTCTTTTTTCTAGGATGGTATGAAACAATATGTCTGCACCTTTGTGGCTGAATGTGAGTTATTTCAACGCAACAAGGGAGAAACAGTCAAAGATCCAGGCACACTCCAACCACTTCTAATCCCCCCTACTATTTGGAGAGATATTTCTATGGATTTCATTATTGGCTTACCTAAATCGGGAAATAAGTTAGTTATCATGGTGGTCGTCGATCATATTTCCAAATATGCTCATTTTTTTCTCTTCAACACCCATTCACAACATCCATAGTGGCTCAAATATTCATGGATAATATCTTCAAGCTTCATGGCATACCTAATTCTATTGTCTCTGACAAAGATCCCACTTTCACCAAAAAAATTTGGTAAGAATTGTTCAAGCTACAGGGCACCCAATTGCATCTCAGCACCGCCTATCACCCCTAGGCAGATGGCTAGACTGAATTTGTCAACAAGTGTTTGGAAACATATTTGAGGTGTTTTTCATATGAGAGGAAAAATCGGCGGGATCAATGGTTACCCCTAGCTGAATTGTGGTACAACACATCTTACCATACAACTACTCACATGACTCCTTTTGAAGCAGTATATGGCCAAAATACACCATTGTTTCTCTCATATATGCCAGGGGTTTTGAAGGTTCAGGAGGTTGAAAAAAATCTTACAGTCCAAGAGGCTATTCTTCATTCACTCAAAGACAATTTGTTGATGGCTTAGAATCGCATGAAGCAACAAGAAGATCAAGGTCATTTTGAAAGTCAATTTGTTGAAGGGGACCATGTGTTTCTTCAACTTCAACCTTATAAGAATACTTCACTCAAAGATGAACACTGTCATAAACTTTCTCCCAAATTTTAAGGTCCTTATACCATGCTCAAGTGAGTGGGATCGGTGGCCTACTAGTTATCTCCACCCAGTCATTCTAAGCTCCATCATGTTTTTCATGTCTCCTGCTTAAATAAGGTTATTGGAACTAAGTGACAAACTCAAACCAGTCTCCCTGAGTTGGATGAATCAGGTTCCATTTGGTTGCAGCCACAAGCAGTCTTGGACCAGCGAAAGCATCATCTTCGTCAGCACACCATCAAGGAATTCTTAGTCCAATGGAAATATACAACTCTAGAATACGCCACCTGGGAGTCGGTCACCATTCTTCAACAATTTCCTCATCTCAAGCCTTGAGGAAAAGGTTGTTTTTCAATGGGGAGGGAATGTTAGGGACCTAACCTCCCTAACCGCTCATGTAGGTAGAATAATATATTTCCATGTAATAAAGGTCGATATTAATAAGGCCTGGCAATAAGGAAGAATAAGTCAAATGTAAGAAGACCTAATAGAAGCTTTTTCTTCTAGAAGGATCTTCCTCTAGATTGTTCTTTTGGGTAGATATATTTAGTATAAATAGGAGTAGAGGGTATGAGAAGTTTTTTCTTGAGAATTATTGTAATAGAGAGTTGCTCTACTGGAGGTTTCCCCTTCAAAGAGGAAAGTGAACATTGTTTCCTATCAACAAAGGTATTATTTTGGTGTTGTGGTTTCATCTATTGTGTTGTTTCATTGTTATTATCTACAATATTTTTGTTTTAACTATTATAATATACATGGTACCTTACATGATTATTGTGCCATCATTGAGGATCCCTTTGTACACTTTCCCAAAGCTACCAACTCCTAACAAGTTGGCATCACTAAAGGCATCCGTTGTAGTAATGAGATCTACAAAGGAAATTCTTCAATTCCCCACATTTAAAGATGCCTTAGCCTCTGTAAGAGTACGTCTCTTGCACTTTTGTCTCCACAATATTCCCATAAAAAAACACAATAGAATGGTGGTTGCCACTACAACAATATGTATTATAACTCTTTTCAAATGCAAAACACTTTTATGTTTGTGAGTAGAACATGGTGACAAACCTACCCAAGGTCCATAGAGGCCAAGATTTCCCATAAAATTAGTGGCACCAAGATATTTGAAAACTCCACCTCTAGGGACTTCTTCTGACAACTTGTTGAATGAAAAAATCAAGTGGCATAGCATTTTGATATTTTCCAACAAATTGGGTATTTCACCTGACAAATTGTTGGAAGATAAATCCATTTCTTGAAGACTCTGAAAGATTCAACTATTCTGCTTCAACACAACTTCCGAGTGCACTTGAAATGTAACCAATTAATCCATTTGCAAAGATATCTATAGCTTTAAGCATAGTCATCTTGGTCAATTCCGATGATAGAGGGCCTTGTAATAAATTGTTGGACAAGTTGAAATAGAAATCTAAATTTGCAAGACCTACAACCTCTGGAGGTATGTGCCCACTGAGCTTGTTGTATGATAGGTATAGCAATAGTAATTTCACACATTTCCATAGTCTTGCAGGTATATTACCCAAAAACTTATTCTAATCAATATATATATATCTTAGTTGTTGGAGATGGGCAACAAAATCAAGGATTATTCTAGAGAGATTATTTTGGGTGAGGCTCAGGACACCTATGCTTTTGAGTTGCCCAATTTCCATCAAGATGTTTCCTTGTAAATCGTTTAATCCCAAATATAACCTATCGATAATTTGAAGGATATTAAGTGAAGAAGGGATTGGCCCTATAAAATAATTTTCGTTTAAACCAAAATAATTTAAACTAGTTAGATTTCCAATCTGTGGAGGTATTTCTCCTACTAATTCATTATCGCCCAAGTCCAACCAGTAAATTTTAGAGAGGCGACATATAGAAAAGGGAAAATGTCCCATGAAATTACTATTGGATAAATATATTAGTTGTAGGATGGAACAATTAATAAGAGAAATAAGAACATGAAACCTTAGGGTGTTGTTGCTAGCCAGTTTGTTTTATCCTAAGTTTATCCAATGGATATGCTTTAACTTACCAAACTCCATGGGTGCTACACCATTGAACTTGTTACCCCCTAAATTGATATGTTGAAACTTATTACAATTGAAGAGGGAAGAAGGAATGATGACACTCCGTTGATTAACATCCAGATAGAGTCCCATCAAGTGGGTCTTCTTACTACACAACTCTGTTGGAATGTTACCATAACCTAGTTAAGGGATTACCCCAATGCCCAAATGTTGGTGCAGTTAGACAAGGAAGATGGATTTTGACCTGTGATATGGTTATCCTCCATACTTATAAGGACCAGTTTGTACATTTTAACCTTGTACAATATTTTCTGCAAACAAATTTTCAGTAAAAGAACAAAAACAATACAATGGAAAATACACACATTACACAGAGATTTATCCCCTGGAAACCCAAACCGAGAAAACCAACATATTCTATATTCATTCACATCATACATTGTTTACAATACAATATACATATAGGATCCAACAACATCCAAAACCCTAACCCAATGACCTGGATTAGTCAACAACCCTAATTCTTTAACTGGAAATAGAAAACCATCGGCAAAAACCATGTGCCGAAAAACCGCCCAACAATGGACACGAAAAATCTAGGCAACACTAAAAAATGAGGAAAAAAAGGTGACACATTTCTCAAGGAAATAAAATTCTTAGGGGCATTGCCCCTGCAACCCCCCCTCAAAACCCCTCGTGTGCCCGATACAACTTTGAGGACACTAGGGCTAGTCGTGAAAAGAATATAACACATACCCAACATTCTCCCACTTGTTGTTTTTTGCATAAAAGGGGTTACATGGTTACATATTCAATAATCCAGGGCAACAATTCCCATTGATCCGAAATGATATTTTAAATGACTTGGTTAAGTATTTTGCATGAGTTGATTTACCATTTAGAAATTAAAGAGAAGAAGAAGGAGCTTAAATGAAAGAATGTTGCAGCCATCATAAGGAATGCAGAACATAAATGAGCATTAAGAACAACAAACCATAACACAAAAAATTGTTAACGGAGTTTGGAAAAGTTGCCTACGTCTCTGGGCTTGTCTTCAGTGGGGAAGGTTTTATTATTAATCTTGAATACTTCAAAATTACATCAGAATTACATCAATTTGTTCTCTAACTGACCCACAATTTTTTTCTCTATCTCAGGAACTCAAGTCAATAGACGACAATGAAAAAGGTGGAGTAGAACTCCTAGAAATGGCCTCCAAAGGTTAACTACTCTTCTAGCTTAACTGCATAAAAATGGCTTGGACTTCACAAATTGAAATTATTATGTTGTTCTGAACTTGTTTTCCATGGAACAAAGGTTGGATTTATATAGGATTTGAATTGGGGGTCACATCCCAACTTCCTCCCAAGATCTTGCCTCAATCTGGGGTCCAAATCCTCAAAAAATGGACAAAATCCCACGCACATAAAATGATGCTTCTTCACAGGTCCTTATGAATTGAGCCCACGTTATCAAACACGAAGCATCAATTCCAATCTCCCTCTGACCAAACAATGTGATCGTATTTCTCGCGATTTCAGAACTTCGGAGTTCGTGACTTCGCGACTTCTCCTTCCAAGTCTCTCAACTCTTCGCCTTCTGAAACCCAAACTTCCAATGCACCGAAACGCTTGTCACGTCCTCTCCTACGACAGTATCGCGGTTCATAATTTTGGGAATCTCGGAAAGGAAATCCCGAATTTGTATCCTCCAAAATGCCGAAATGCCGATTTTCGACACGCTTCACCAATAGCTAGCCCCACACAAATCTTTTCTCCCCTTCAGGACTTCACACTTCACAATTTTGCAAATCTCGCTACAAGGTTTTTGGTTCTCCAACTCACGAAACCCCGAAATGGTCAACAAAGGTTTGACCTGCGTGTCGACAAATACGCCACTTGTCCACTCTCCACTGTCAACAATCTTTGACACAGATTCTTTTGCCCCTTCAACTCTCGAATTCTGAAATGAGATTTCATGAGAGATCTAATGGACCCATCTCTCCTGAGCTTTATACTTTAGAAAACACTCTCCATAACTCTCATTGCTCCTCTGCAAGATCTGATGGTTCTCAGAACTTCGCGAATTCTCCACGGAGGATTCCGACCGTTCGATTCCTCCTTGACAACTCCTACGAATTAAACAAGTTATTCCTTCGTTGGAACTTATCTGCTTGCAAAGTAACTTTGCAGCGCCTCCCTTTGAACGCTTCAAGGTACTAACCCTCCTGAGCTTTCTCCACAACTCGAGTCTTCAAGAAGACTCCTGCACGCACTCCTTGCGGAAACCCTTCAAATACTTCCAAGTATTGAATTCTTCGACTCTGTGCACTCTCTTTGCAACAACATTCCTTCAATTCCTTCCTTGGTTGATAAGTTCTAAACTTACAACCAGACTGCGCACACCTTACATGACTGTTGTGCCCAACCTGCCCTTCTGTGGGAATAAGAATAATGTTATCTCTCCTAAGATTTCAGAGATGAAACTCTGAACCCTTGTCAACGCACTGCTTGTGGACGACTTCATTGCACTCCTTGCGAGAATTCTTGCTCAGATAGAGAAACAATTGAAACTCATTCCTTACTCTTCCAGACTTCAAATACTCAACATGAAATCATATATACATAGTGTAAAGGCAAATGTACAACAGAAAGAGTAAAAACAACCATGAGCATAACATTCAACATGCATATACAGAAAGTATTAGAACACCATGAGTCTGAGTCAAACCTTCATATATTTATCTCAGAACTTCTATACATGGATTCTACTACACAACTCTCTACTTCTTCTCTACTATATGCTCTCTTCATACAATTGGGAATAATAATTCCTCCTCTTCCTACAAATGATCCAAGTGAGGGTGTCTATATATGTTTTCCCTCCAGCTCCTAAAACTATCTAATCTGGAATTCAAAGCTACTTACTTACATTTATTATACATAAATTCCTCTACCTACTACAGACGAGAGCATATCGCTCAAGGTCTGTTTACAATCTACAAGTATGCCCTTTCTTAACTACTTTATTTAAGTTTTGTCACATCCCACTTCAAAACAATTTAAACACCTTTGAACATGTGCCAAAATGCGTTGGCGCTACTCGCGCTCGCTTGCTGCTGACGATGCTCCTGCATCATACTCCTTCTCTTGAAAAACATTTCATGGGCTCCTGTCCATGAGCTCTCACACGGTCTGTCCATGATTTTGAATCTCTGCTTCATTCTCCCAGCTGGCATCTTCAACTGGATGTCCCTTCCATTTGACCAAGTATTCAAAGTATTCCTTTCTCCTGGTCCTCTTACTAACTCTTTTGTCCAGTATGCTTTCCATTTGTGGTTTCTCTGCATCTGGCATCTATTTAGTCCACTGAACCTCTAGTTTTTCACTGTCTGCTCCTGCCTCTTCAGATTTAGAAGGGTACAAATCTGAGATCGAAGAAATTCCGATCCCATCGGGTAATTCGATCTCATAAGCATTTGTCCCAAATTTTCTTAAGATCTTGCACAGTCCAATTTTCTTCATTTTCAGTTTATTATATGTCCCCCTTGGGAACCTTTCCTTCCTCAAGTGTGCAAGAGTCAAATCACCAACTTCGAACTGACATTGTCGCCTGTGTTGATCTTCTTTGTGCTTATACTCCTGGGTCGAATTCTACAATCGCTCCTTCACCTGGCTGTGAAGTTCCGTCATTGCCTCGGCAAAATCTTCTGCACTAGCACTCCTAGTTGTGTTCTGTTCTAAATCTCTCAATTTAGAAACTCCCCTTGGTTGCATGCCATAAACAATTTGAAATGTACTATGCCCCGTGCTTCTGTTGATTTAATCATTATAAGAAAATTCCACCTATGCCAGAATGTTGTCCCACTGACTGTGATGTTCAGCCACCAAACTTCTCAGCAAGTCTCCCAAACTTCTGTTCACGACTTATGTCTATCCATCCGTCTAAGGATGATAAGGTGAACTGAATGACAAGTTTGTTCCCAGCTTTTTCCATAAGGTTCTCCATAAGTGTCCCACGAACTTGGTGTCTCGATCCGAAACTATGCTCCTTAGAAAGTCGTGAAGTCGAATGACTTCTTTGAAAAACAGATTCGCAATGTGAGTTGCGTCACTAGTTTTCTGACATGGTATAAAATGTGCCATTTTAGAAAATCTGTCTACTACCACAAAGATTGAATTGAACCCTCTTTGTTTTCTCGACAGCCCCAATATGAAGTCCATGCTTACTGCATCCCATGGACTCTCTGGTGTGGGTAATGGTTGATATAAGCCTGCATTCTGCCTCTTTCCTTTTGAATGCTGACAAATCCTGCATCTTTCCACAAATCTTTTGACGTCGGTTCTCATCCCTGACCAAAAATATGACTCATTTAACTTTGAGAACGTCTTGTCATGACCGAAATGCCCGACCAATCCTCCACTGTGTTTCTCCTTCAGCAAATTCTCCCTCATGGAGCATTTTGGAATACAGAGTTGATTACCCTTAAACAATAATCCTTCCTGGATCATGTATTCTTTCCATTGACTTCTATCCCTGAGAATTGGATTCTCAGCTACTTCATATGCCTCCTTAAAATATAGATCATCCTTGTACATATCCGTGAGGTTATCAAAACCCAAAGTTTTGACTCTGAACTCCTGCAATAGAAAACACTTCCTGCTCAAAGCATCAACAACTTTGTTAGCAGTTCCAGAAATATGCTTAGTTACAAAAGTAAAGTTTTGCATGTATTCAACCCATTTAACATGTCTTTGATTCAACTTCTCCTGTTGAGTCACAAATTGTAAGGCATGAGTATCACTATACAAAACGAACTCTTTAGGGATCAAGTAGTGCCTCCACTTCTTCAATGCCTGAATAATAGCATAGAACTCCTTGCCATATGTGGAGTATTTTATTTTGGTTTCATTCAGCTTCTCGCTAAAGTATGCTATCGATCTGTCTTCTTGGCTCAAGACTACTCCTATTGCAAAGCCACTTGCATCACATTTTACTTGAAATGTCTTTTTGAAATCCGGCAACACCAAAATTGGTTGTTCCGTGATTTTCCTTTTCAACAAATTGAAGATTTTCTCAGCCTCTTCTATCCAGTGGAAAGACTTGTGTCTCTTCTTCACTGCGTCCATCATCAGTGCACTAATTCCACTGAAATTCCTAATGAACTTCCGATAGAAACTATCCAATCCATGAAATCTTCGAACCTCAAATATACTCTTCAGTGATGGCCAATTCTTAATCACCTCCACTTTATCTAGATCCGTCCTCAACTTGTCTGTAGAAATAACAAACCCCAAATAAATGAGCTATGCCTTCATGAATGAGGATTTCTTCATATTTAATAGCAACTTCTCTTGTTGTAGCCTCTTCATCACTGTAGCCAAATGTTTCAGATGCTCTGCCTCTGTTTTACGGAAAATCAGTATGTCATCAAGATACACAATGACAAATTTTCTGATGAAATCCTTCAGGACTTCATTCATTAATCTCATGAAGGTACTTGGTGTGTTTGTTAAGACAAATGGCATAAAAATACATTCATACAACCCTTCATTAGTCTTGAAGGTTGTCTTCCATTCATCACCTTCTCTCATACGAATTTGATGATAACCACTTTTCAAATCAATCTTTGAAAAAAATTTCGCTCCGCTCAAGCAATCCATCAAATCATCCATCCTTGGTAACAAAAATCTATTGATGGTAATATTAATATTGATCTTGAGTATGTACACATTCTCCAGCTTCCATCTTTTTTTGGACTGAGTACTATCGGAACAACACATAGACTCAAGCTTTCTCTTACCAACCCTTTGTCCATTAAATCATGGATCTGTCTTTTGACCTCTTCATTTTCCTGCGGCGTCATTCTGTATGCTGCTTTGTTTGGTAAACTAGCTCCTGGTATGAGATCAATGTGATGACTTATACTCCTGATCGGTGGCAATGAACGAGGTAGTTCGTCCACTACTATATCAGCAAATTCTTCTAGCAACTTCTAGATTTCTTCTGGTAAATCATCCACTCTTGTGCTGGTCAAAACAATTCTAGGTTTCCTGACCATAATGAATTGTGGATCTTCCTTCTTCTTAATCTCCTTAAGAAGTTCCTTCCCACTCATGAGAAGTACAGTGTTGCTTACTTCAGGTTTCGCCTCTTTGTCCTTAATCGGCAACAACATGTGAGTTCTCCCATTCTTCTCTAGGGTGTATGTGTTCTTTCTCCCATCATGAACCACATTTCTGTCATATTGCCATGGTCTACCCAGCAATAGATGACAAACATCCATGGGAATGACATCACACAATATCTTATCATTATATCCTCCTATTTTAAATTCAACTAAACATTGCTTAGTGACATTTACCTGATGTCCTTTTTGTAGCCATGAAACTCTGTATGGACTGGGATGTTCAATAGTCTCCAGCTCTAGCTTTTCTACAATATCTGTAGAAACGAGATTGTCTATGCTACCACTGTCCACGATGACCTTGCATACCCTAACTTTGGCCTTGCAAGCTATCTAGAAAATACTGTTCCTTTGCACTGGATTCTCCACCTCCTTTTCTAGCGTTAATAGAACCTTCCTCATCACCAATGATCTCCCACCTTCAACATCCTCTACCTCAACATTCTACCTTTGTGCTTCGGCAATGTGAGTCTCACCACCTTCTTTCTTCTTATCTGGACATTCATAAGATTTGTGTCCATTCTTTCCACATGTGAAGCATTTTATCACTCCACCTCTGCCTCTTCCTCTTCCTCTAGCACGAGGAAAAGTGTTTTTATCAGCATATTATCCTCTCTATTCAGTACACTGCCCTGTCTGTGAGCTTCCACCTCTCTTAGTTTGAGGTTGAGGTTTCTTTCACTCTTCCTTAGGCTTCTGATTCCTATCTTGGACAATTGTTTTTCCTCTAGGATGACTTCTACCTCGGCCTCTTTGACTTTTCTTTCGGCTTAGCTTCTCTTTAGCCTTTAGAGCCATCTGATAAGAATCTTCTACGGTTCGAATGATCATCATGATCATATCATCTTGAATTTTGTATCTCAGACCATTCATATACGTGGAAACCTTTTCATCATCACTTTCACGATGACCTGCCCTGATGTTCAGTTTGTAGAACTCTTCAGTGTACTCCTTCACTAACATCAACTTTTGTCTCAAATTCTGCATCCTTTGAAACAGAGTAATTTGGTAATCCCTAGGTATGAATTTCACCTTCATCTTCGTGACCATTCTATCCCATTTTCTGATTTTTTGCTTGCCTTTGCAGCGTCTGTCAACTTGTAGTTCATCCCACCACAATGTTGCATGTCCTTTAAGTCTTGTGAAAGCCTGTTTAACCTTCTTGTCTTCCTCGACATCTTCATAGTCAAAATACGTGTCCAGAGCTCTAATCTAGTCTAGAAGTTCTTCAACATCCAGGTTTCCCTCATATACTAGAATGTCCATTTTTGCCCTGGCACTCATCCTTGCAATAACCCTAAGTAGGCGTTCAATTGCTGCAACTTCTTCTCTTTCATGTCCAGCTTCATCTTCACTTTCAGATTCACTGACATCTCCAACACCGATTGTGCACCTCTGTGCTGTCTCCATGTCCTCGAGTCCGGGGCATAGGTCATGCATCTCTCTTTCTACGGCTATATCAGGCACTTGCCTGCCCCTTCTTCTTGGCATTTCCCTTTCCTCCAGTGGGTCGGGTTTTTGCATGTCTCTTCTCCTCAGTGGCATGGATGTAAAATTCCTCCTTTCCCTGCTACAGAAAGCAAAGAAATATTTTTGGGCTCTGATACTAGAACTGACGCAGACACTCTATTGGCCCTCAGGTCGATGTCTGCTACAGGACCGTTCTAATTCCTTCCCTTGAGTTGGATTGACTCTTTGATTCCTCTTTGGGGAATCCCACGCACATAAAATGGTGCTTCTTCACAGGTCCTTATGAATTGAGCCCATGCGATCAAACACGAAGCATCAATTCCAATCTCCCTCTAACCAAACAATGTGATCGTATTTCTCACGATTCCGGAACTTCGGAGTTCGCGACTTCACGACTTCTCCTTCCAAGTCTCTCAACTCTTCACCTTCTGAAACCTGAAATTCCGATGCACCGAAATGCTTGTTGCATCCTCTCCTACGACAGTATCATGGTTTGCAATTTCACGAATCTCGGAAATGAAATCCTGAATTCTTATCCTCCGAAATCCCAAAATGTCGATTTCTGACAAGCTTCACCAATAGCTGGCCCCACACAAATCTTTTCGCCCCTTCGGGACTTCGCACTTCGTGATTCTCGCTACAAGGTTTTTAGTTCTCCAACTCACGAAACCCCAAAATTGTCAACAAAGGTTTGACCTCCGTGTCGACAAATACGCCACTTGTCCACTCTCCACTGTCTACAATCTTTGACACAGATTCTTCTGCCCCTTCAACTCTCGAATTCCAAAATGAGAGTTCACCAGAGATCTAATGGCCCCATCTCTCCTAAGCTTTATACTTCAGAAAACACTCCCCGTAACTCTCCTTTCTCCTCTACAAGATCTGACGGCTCTCGGGACTTCGCGAATTCTCCACGGAGGATTCCAACCATTTGATTCCTCCTTGACAACTCCTACTAATTGAACAAGCTATTCCTTCGCTGAAACTTATCTGCTTGCAAAGTAACTTTGTAGTGCCTCCCTTTGAACACTTCAAGGTACTAACCCTTCTGAGATTTCTCCACAACTCGAATCTTCAAGAAGACTCCTGCACGCACTCCTTGCGGAAACCCTTCAAATACTTCCAAGTATTGAATTCTTCGAATATGTGTACTCTCTTTGCAACAACAGTCCTTCAATTCCTTCCTTGGTTGATAAGTTCTAAACTTACAACCAGCCTGCACACACCTTGCATGGTTGTTGTGCCCATCCTGCACTTCTGCGGGAATAAGAATAACGATATCTCTCCTGAGCTTTCAGAGATGAAACTATGAACCCTTGTCAACGTACTCCTTGCGGATGAATTCATTGCACTCCTTGCGGGAATTATTGCTCAGATAGAGAAACAATTGAAACTCATTCCTTACTCTTCCAGACTTCAAATACTCAACATGAAATCATATATACATAGCATAAAAGCAAATCTACAACAGAAAGAGTAAAAACAACCATGAGCATAACATTCAACATGCATATACAGAAAGTATTAGAACACCATGAGTCTAAGTCAAACCTTCATATATTAATCTCAAAACTTCTATACATGGATTCTACTACACAACTCTCTGCTTCTTCTCTGTTATATGCTCTCTTCATACAATTGGGAATAATAATTCCTCCTCTTCCTACAAATGATACAAGTGAGGGTGTCTATATCCATTTTCCCTCCAGCTCCTAAAACTGTCTAATATGGAATTCAAAGCTACTTACTTAAATTTATTATACATAAATGCCTCTACCTACTACAGACGAGAGCAGATCGCTCAAGGTCTGTTTACAATCTACAAGTACGCCCTTTCTTAACTACTTTATTTAAGTTTTCACACATCCCACTTCAAAGCAATTTAAACACCTTTGAACATGTGCCAAAATGCGTTGGCGCTGCTCGCGCTCGCTTGCTGTTGACGATTCTCCTGCATCACTGCCACTGGCTCATATCAACCTATTCAACTACATAGTCACCAGTCTAGTCAAACACCAAATTAGCTGCACAGTCAACTCATACGCTACGTGTCCAACCCAGATCCAGCCACCTATCGAACACGTCATATCTATACTGCCACATGTTAGTGTCACTTCATGTAATCCTATCATCCGTACTGCCACTTGTAGAACTATCACTAGCCACATCATCATACAGACTGCCACGTGCCAGTCCATACAGTCCACGTGTCTGCCACATCAACCTCTAAAAACACCAAATCTACATGACACATGTCAGCCTCTGGTGCTACCACATCGGCATGATGACATCATCTACCATGTGTCATGTTGAAGTATTGTTGATGTCAGTAGTATGAACTGTTGACTTTGACTTTGAATTTTTACCTATTTGGGAAAAATGTCAGATTGCGATATCTTTCGCATACGGATTCCATTTTCAAAAAATAATATATTATCGGAATACGAACGATGAGCACTACGTGATGGCGTTGGTTTCATCTGAATCTAAGAACTTTCAATTTTTGGCCTTTTTAGATCCATTTGGATCACCCATAGATCCTCTACACCAAGAGAAATTCTCAGTGCTCACTGATTTTTTTAATGAATCTGCAACATTCTTCAAAGTGTTCACCTTCATCAACAACACTTTCTTTTCTTCAACCATGTCTCTCACAAAGTGATATTGAACATCAATATGCTTTGTCTTTGAATGATAGGTCGGGTTCTTCGCCAGGAAAATTACACTCTAACTATCACAATCTATGCTTACATCTTGTTGTACCAACCCAATACCTCAACACAATATTTGTAACCATACTTCTTCTTTGCTTGCATGAGTGGCTTCCAGGTATTCAACTTCTGTAGTTGAAAGTACCACTACAGGTTGTCTCTCACTCATCCAACTGATTGCTCCTCCAAATAGGTTAAACACATACTTGCTTGTAGATGTCCAGCCTGGTCTGCATCCAAAAAGCCATGTATGTCCAATACTCTATCCAGTCCTGGTCTTCCTTGGTAGGAAAATCCATAGCTAGCAGTGCCACGCAAATACCTGAAAACCCTTTTTATTGTTGTCCAATGCTCCTTCTATGGTTTTGATATATACATGTTAAAAACTCCCATTGCATGTGCAATGTCCGGTATAGTACAGACCATTGCATACATCAAACTGCCAACCACACTCTCATAAGGAACATGAGACATGTCATCCTCCTCTTCTTGTGTCTTGGGACACTAATCCACAGTTAACTTTACACCTACAGGAATAGGGACCCTAACCGGTTTACATTCCTACATATTAAACCTCTACAATATTGTGTCCACATATTTTCTCTGATTTAACCAGAGTTTCTTTTTTTTTCGATCTCTTTTAATTTCCATGCCCAAAATGAAATTTGCAGCACAAAGATCCTTCATGTCAAATTTAGAGGAAAACTGAGTTTTCACATCCTGGATAATCTCCTTTTTGTTTCCTATCAACAACATGTCATCCACATATAAGACCAAATAAATCGAATGATCACCAATTAATTTAAAATATACACAATAATCCTCTTTACTTCTTGTGAAGCCAAGTCCCAGCATATAAGAATCAAATTTTTGATACCACATCCTTGGTGATTGTTTTAAACCATATAGGGTATTTTTCAGCTAGCATATCAGCTCATTCTTTCCATTTACAACAAAACCTTATGGTTGCTTCATATAGATTTCTTCTTCTAGATCCCCATGTAGGAATGTTTTCTTCACATCCATCTGTTCTACTTCAAAATAAGATGCAGTAGCAATAGATAACATAAATATAATAGAAGTTAACTTGGCAACATGAAAACAAATCTCACCAAAATCAATTCCCTCAACCTGGGAATAACCCTTTGCTACTAATCGAGCTTTGTATTTCTCCACTTTTCCTTCTACATTCAGCTTCTTTTTAAATAACCATTTTCTACCAATGGGATTTATTCCAGTCGACAACTCCACTAGATTCCAAGCATCATTCTTATCCAAGGCTGCCATTTCTTCATCCATGGCCCTTTTCCAAAGTTTTACATCCTTTGAATCCACTGCCTCCCTAACAGTTCTAGGATCATCACTAGTAATAGAAATACCAAAATTTGAATAGAAAACAGATGGATTATATATTTTTGGTTTCCTTCTTTCCTGAACCAATATCCTCAATACTGGAGTATGAGGATCTTCTTCTTCGGATTCTTTTTCTTCTGTAGAGTTTGATTCATCATCCTTTAAATCAAACTCTATTTTCTCTGGTTCTTCCTTACTTGGTGTTGAAATAATGTAACTGCGAAGAGCATTCTTATTATTTTGTTATTGGATTAAATCCCCATTGTGGATTAATCATGTTATTATTATTATTGG
>SNQJ01S0082348.1:98155-111485 GCA_010110895.2 Picea sitchensis
ATAAAAATATGGGGAGCATGGGACCTAGAGGATCTCAACAAATACAAGTACCTTACCATTGGAATGTTTTCATTATTATCCATACATCTCCTTACATGATGCTAACCTATTGCTCTAGCAAAGTGTGAATGAGTGGGGAGAATTTGGAATTCAAAAATCATTAGAAGAAGTTGATATGGGTGTTGGAGTGGTAGTAGCAAGAATCACCTACTTATATTGGGGATGGTTTCACTATGGGGAACTTGTAGGTTTATGGAAATTTTCTTGGAGAGCTTGATTTTCAAGTCTTTCTAGCCGTTTTGTCTATGGATTTAAACAATTTTCCATATTATGAATGAGATGCAAGCCAAGTTTTTGTTGTATGATGTGTGTTGGAACCCAAAGTTTTTGGTAAAGATCGTGCATGTGCACAAATGAAGTTGTGTGTGCATTTCAGTATTGTGCGCAATATAACAGTTGTGCAATAGGTGAGATGAGGTTCGGGGGCCAGTTCGAGTTTTTCTATTGCACGCCAATCAAAAGTTTACCAATGTGCGCTAGTCCAAGTTTTGTTATGTGCATCAAAAATCAATAAGATCCTACATGCACACCAGAATCCCGACCTACTTAGGAAACATGTCCTCTTTGCACTACATATGTTTGCAGAGCAACAAACTTCACGATAATGTTCCTTTCCAACAAGGTATGCTAATCCAACTGTGTTGGGTATGTTTTATATTCTTTGCATGACTAGCCCTAGTGTTTGTTATGTTTTTTCGGGCGCGCGGGTGGGGGGGGGCAGTGCTAGGCTCCCCCTTTGGGGGTCGCAGGAGGGCAATAGCCCCCCTATGCAAGTGTTGGGGGGTAGTGCCCCTGAGAATTGTTTTTTGCCTCGAGAAACATGTCACATTTTTTGACTCATTTTTCATTTTGCCTCGATTTTCCTGGCCATTGTTGGATGGTTTTTCGGCACATGGTTTTTTTCAATGGTTTTCTATTTCTTGTTAAGGAATTAGGGTTGTTTACTAATCCAGGTCATTGGGTTAGGGTTTTGAATGTCGATGGCTCCTATATGTATATTTTATTGTAAACATTCTATGATGTGAATGAATATAGAATATGTTGGTTTTCCCGGTTTGGGTTTCCAGGGGAAAAATATATGTGTAATGTGTATATTTGCCATTGTATATTTTTTGTTCTTTTACTGAAAATTTGTTTGCAGTAAATATTGTAAAAGGTTAAAATCTGCATTTTGTTTAAGAGCAATTATTAGCTTCAGGGGGATGCCTTTGTGGTCAAGGGTTTGGATTGGGACTGTGATAATCCTTGTTACAATCAGAGATCTGCAGTATTGATTCTTTAGGTGAAGAGAAATGGTGAGTAGCTCGAAAATGGATATCGAGAATTTTAATGGGAAACTTTTTGAGCCATGGAAGCTCAAGATGGAAGATTTGTTGGTGGACAAAGATCAGTGGATCGTGATGGATCCAAGTACTTCACCTACAGAAACTTCAGCAGATGACTGGAAAAAGTTGGATTAGAAGGAGAATAGCACAATTCGACCGTGTCTCTCAAATTCAGTATTATTGAATGTATCAGAGGAACCTACAACTAAGGATTTAGGGATAAGTTGGGGAAGTTGTATCAGTCTAAGTCCCTAGTAAATAAACTATTCCTGAGAAAGAAGTTTTATAACCTGAGGATGAGAGATGGAGATTCGGTGGTAGAGAATTTGAACGCCTTCAATATTGTGATAAGTAAGTTAGTATATGTTGAGATTCAAATTTTAGATGAAGATAAGTGTATCAGTTTATTGTTCTTTTTACCAGACTTGTGGGATACTCTGGTTGTGGCCATAGGTAGTAATACAACTGCCTTGAAGTTTGATGAAGTGGTCTCATCCTTGTTGTTGGAGGATATGAGACGAAAGAACATGGAAGGACAAAGCACATATGCATTATTTTCAAGAGGATGCTCCCAAGAAAGAAATATATCCAAGTCCGCAAGTGGGATATCTAAGTCTAAGGGTAGATCTAAATATCCCATAAATTTTGTAAATGTATGTTGGAGATGTGGAAAAGAAGGGCACTATAAGAAGCATTGTAGATCCAAAGTTGAGAAAAAGAAGGGATCTGAAGAAGCTCCTTTTACAGAATAAAAAACCTCTAAGGTAGAAGGAGGGGATGTGTAGGCTTCTTCAAGCATAAATACAGATCACGAGGCATGGTTGGTTGACTTAGGTGCATCCTTTCATATGACTCCCCACAGGGAGTGGTTCTGTGAATATGAAAGGTATGATGGAGGTAATGTTTTCCTAGGTGATGACTCAACAACCATAATCATAGGATGAGGAAAAGTCAAGTTGAGGCTCATAGATGGAAGGATTAGAAAATTACCTGGTGTTCTACACATCCCAGGATTGGCCATAAATTTGATTTATGTAAGCAAAATGGACGATGTAGGGGTAAAAACAATATTTGAAAAGGAAACTTGCAGGATGGTTCGAGGAGAAATGGTGTTGTTGAAGGGAGTTTGGTTTGGAAGTTTGTATAAGTTGCAAGGAAGCACTATCAGTGAAGGGTGTAATAGTTCCATTGTTCCTTATATTGGATTTGAAGAAGAAAAAACTCCTACAGTCTCTGGAGAAAAGGTTATGATATGGCATCAAAGACTTGGGCATATCAGAAACAAGGGTCTTCGACTACTAGATGGTAAAGGTATGGTTGAAGGTATATCTAATTTCTCTCTGGATTTTGATTTCTGTGAACATTGTGTATATGGGAAGTAGAATCGGGTAATATTCCCCTCTAGTGCAACAAGGACAAAAAGAATTTTATAGCTAGTTCACAGTGATGTGTTTGGACATGTGTCGGTTCCATCATTGGGAAAATATGTGTACTATGTCTCATTTATAGACGAATTATCAAGGAATACTTGGATATATTTCCTCATGAAGAAATATGAAGTCTTTAATAGGTTTAAAGAGTTTAAGGCTCTTGTTGAGAATCAATCATAGAAAATAATTAAGGTGTTGAGGACAGATAATGATGGAGAGTTCTATGGGAATGAATTTGAAGAATTATGTAAGAAGTGCAGTATAGCAAGGAAGAATACTACTCCATATAAACCTCAACATAATGGAGTTGCAGAAAATATGAACATAACATTAATGAAAAAATAAAGGTGCATGCTAAATGGTGTCAGGTTAGGGAAAGAATTCTGGGCAGAGGCAATGGGTATTGCATGTTACCTGGTCAACATATCACCCTCATCAACATTGGATGACAAGACTCCATAAGAGGTGTGGACTGGTAAGAAACCTTCTCTCACACATATCAAGGTATTTGGCTGTGAGGCCTATGTTCATGTTCCAAAGGAAAACAAGAGTAAGCTAGATAAGAAAAATGAAAAATGTATCTTTATTCGGTATAAAGATGGTATTAAAGGTTATAAGCTTTGGAACCCAAAAACTAAGAAGGTTGTGTATAGCCAAGATGTGGTATTTAAAGAAATAAAATATGTTGTCAAACAAGATGTCCTGCGAAGTAAGGAAGAACAAGAGAAAATAGAGTTTTATTTAAAGGATGATGAATTGAACTATACAGAAGAACAAGAATCTGAAGAAGAAGATCCTCATACTCCAGTATTGAGGATATTGGTTCAGGAAAGAAGGAAACCGAAAATATATAATCCATCTGATTTCTATTCAAATTTTGCTATTTCTATTACTAGTGATGATCCTAGAACTGTTAGGGAGGCAGTGGATTCAAAGGATGGAAAACTTTGGAAAAAGGCCATGGATGAAGAAATGCCAGCCTTGGATAAGAATGAGGCTTGGAATCTAGTGGAGTTGTCGACTGGAATAAATCCCATTGGTAGAAAATGGTTATTTAAAAAGAAGATGAATGCAAAAGGAAAAGTGGAGAAATACAAAGCTCGGTTAGTAGCAAAGGGTTATTCTCAGGTTGAGGGAATTAATTTTGGTGAGATTTTTTTTCATGTTGCCAAGTTAAGTTCTATTATATTTATGTTATCTGTTGCTACTGCGTCTTATTTCGAAGTAGAACAGATGGATGTGAAGACAACATTCCTACATGGGGATCTAGAAGAGGAAATCTATATGAAGCAACCATAAGGTTTTGTTGTAAATGGAAAGAATGAGCTGATCTGCTAGCTGAAAAATACCCTATATGGTTTAAAACAATCACCAAGGATGTGGTATCAAAAATTTGATTCTTATATGCTAGGACTTGGCTTCACAAGAAGCAAAGAAGATCATTGTGTATATTTTAAATTAATTGGTGATCATTCGATTTATTTGGTATTATATGTGGATGACATGTTGTTGATAGGAAATAAAAAGGAGATTATCCAGGATGTGAAAACTTAGTTTTCCTCTAAATTTGACATGAAGAATCTTTGCACTGCAAATTTCATTTTGGGCATGGAAATTAAAAGAGATCGAAAAAAAAAGAAACTCTGGTTAAATCATAGAAAATATGTGGACACAATATTGCAGAGGTTTAATATGCAGGAATGTAAACCGGTTAGGGTCCCTATTCCTGTAGGTGTAAAGTTATCTGTGGATCAGTGTCCCAAGACAAAAGAAGAGGAGGAGGACATGTCTCATGTTCTTTATGAGAGTGTGGTTGGCAGTTTGATGTATGCAATGGTCTGTACTAGACCGGACATTGCACATGCAATGGGAGTTTTTAACAGGTATATATCAAAACCATAGAAGGAGCATTGAACAACAATAAAGAGGGTTTTCAGGTATTTGTGTGGCACTGCTAGCTATGGATTTTCCTACCAAGGAAGACAAGGACTGGATAGAGTATTGGACATACATGGCTTTTTGGAAGCAGACTGGGCTAGATATCTACAAGCAGGTATGTGTTTAACCTGTTTGGAGGAGCAATCAGTTGGATGAGTGAGAGACAGCCTATAGTGGTACTTTCAACTACAGAAGTTGAATACCTGGAAGCCACTCATGCAAGCAAGGAAGAAGTATGGTTACAAATATTGTGTTGAGGTATTGGGTTGGTACAACAAGATGTAAGCATAGATTGTGACAGTTAGAGTGTAATTTTCTTGGCGAAGAACCTGACCTATCATTCAAAGACAAAGCATATTGATGTTCAGTATCACTTTGTGAGAGACATGGTTGAAGAAAAGAAAGCGTTGTTGATGAAGGTGAACACTTTGAAGAATGTTGCAGATTCATTAAAAAAATCTGTGAGCACTGAGAATTTCTCTTGGTGTAGAGGATTTATGGGTGATCCAAATGGATCCAAAAAGGCCAAAAATTGAAAGTTCTTAGGTTCGGATGAAACCAACACCGTTGCATAGTGCTCATCGTTCCTATTCTGATAATATATTATTTTTTGAAAATGGACTCCGTATGCGAAAAATATCGCAATCTGACATTTTTCCCAAATAGGTAAAAATTCAAAGTCAAAGTCAACAGGTCATACTGCTGACATCAGCAATATGTCAACATGACACATGGTAGATGATGTCATCATGTTGACGTGGTAGCACCAGAGGCTGACATGTGTCATGCAGATTTGGCGTTTTTAGAGGTTGATGTGGCAGACACATGGACTGTACAGACTGGCACGTGGCAGTTCGTACGATGATGTGGCTAGTGATAGTTCTACAAGTGGCAGTATGGATGACAGGATTACATGAAGTGACATTGACATGTGGCAGTACGGCTATAACATGTTCGATAGGTGGATGGCCCTGGGTTGGACACGTAGTGTACGAGTTGACTGTGCAGCTGATTTGGTGTTTGACTAGACTGGTGACTGTGTAGTTGAATAGGTTGATATGAGCCAGTGGCAGGGTGACACATGGCCTAATCCAGTGGTTCCACATGGCACCCTAGGTTAGTCCAATAAGGGACGAGTAAAAAATTTGGTATGTAGCTTCGACGGATCGACCTCCGGACCTTCCGAGCAAGCAACGTTCTAACCACCTTCTGTTAGCCACAAGGACAGAGGGGCATGACTTAACTGCACTCCACTTTACATTATTTTTTTGTGATATGGTCCAGGTGTTAGGGGATAATTCCCCGGTCCCGCTGACCAAGGAGCTAGACCAAGGGTTAAACCAATGGACGTAGGTGCCATGTGGACTACCACTCGACCACATGGTGCACCATATGATGAAGAGCTGATGAAAAAGGGGCACACGCCATATATTTTCCAAATGTGGGTTTTTGACTTTAGTGTTGGATTTTTTAATGATTGGTTGTTTTAATGGGATTTTGTCCATTTTTTGAGGATTTGGACCCCAGATTGAGGCAAGATCTTGGGAGGAAGTTGGGATGTGACCCCCAACTCAAATCCTATATAAATCCAACCTTTGCTCCATGGAAAACAAGTTCAGAACAACATAATAATTTCAATTTGTGAAGTCCAAGCCATTTTTATGCAGTTAAGCTAGAAGAGTAGTTAACCTTTGGAGGCCATTTCTAGGAGTTCTACTCCACCTTTTTCGTTGTCGTCTATTGCGTTGAGTTCTCGAGACAGAGAAAAAAAATGTTGGGTCAGTTAGAGAACAAATTGATGTAATTCTGATGTAATTTTGAAGTATTCAAGATTAATAATAAAACCTCCCCCACTGAAGACAAGCCCGGAGACGTAGGCAACTTTTCCGAACTCCGTTAACAATTTTTTGCGTTATGGTTTGTTGTTCTTAATGCTCATTTCTGTTATGAATTCCTTATGATGGCTGCAACATTCTTTCATTTAAGCTCCTTCTTCTACTCTTTAATTTCTAAATGGTAAATCAACTCATGCAAAATACTTAACCAAGTCATTTAAAATATCATTTCGGATCAATGGGAATTATTGCCCTGGATTATTGACTATGTAACCATGTAAACCCTTGTATGCAAAAAAAAACAAGTGGGAGAATGTTGGGTATGTGTTATATTCTTTTCACGACTAGCCCTATTGTCCTCAACGTTGTGTCGGGTGTGCGGGGGGTTTTGAGGGGGGGTTGCAACGACAACGCCCCTAATAAATTTTTTTCCTCGAGAAATGTGTCACTTTTTTTCCTCATTTTTTAGTGTTGCCTAGATTTTCGTGTCCATTGTTGGGTGGTTTTTCGGCACATGGTTTTTGCCGATGGTTTTCTATTTTCGGTTAAAGAATTAGGGTTGTTGACTAATCTAGGTCATTGGGTTAGGGTTTTGGATGTCGTTGGCTCCTATATGTATATTGTATTGTAAACAATGTATGATGTGAATGAATATAGAATATGTTGGTTTTCCCGGTTTGGGTTTCCAGGGGATAATCTCTGTGTAAAGTGTGTATTTTCCATTGTATTTTTTTTGTTCTTTTACTAAAAATTTGTTTGCAGAAAATATTGTACAAGGTTAAAATGTACAAACTGGTCCTTATAAGTATGGAGGATAACCATATCATAGGTCAAAATCCATCTTCCTTGTCTAACTGCACCAACATTTAGGCATTGGGGTAATCCCTTAACTAGGTTATGGTAACATTCGAACAGAGTTGTGTAGTAAGAAGACCCACTTGATGAAACTCTATATGGATGTTAATCAACGGAGTGTCATCATTCCTTCTTCCCTCTTCAATTGTACTAAGTTTCACCATATCAATTTAGGGGGTAACAAGTTCAGTGGCGTAGCGACCATGGAGTTTGGTAAGTTAAAGCATCTCCATTGGATAAACTTAGGATAAAACAAACTGGCTAGCAACAACACCCTGAGGTTTCATGTTCTTATTTCTCTTATTAATTGTTCCATCGTACAACTAATATATTTATCCAGTAGTAATTTCATGGGACATTTTCCCTTTTCTATATGTCGCCTCTCTAAAATTTACTGGTTGGACTTGTGCGATAATGAATTAGCAGGAGAAATACCTCCATAGATTGGAAATCTAACTAGTTTAAATTATTTTGGTTTAAACGAAAATTATTTTATAGGGCCAATCCCTTCTTCACTTAATATCATTCAAAATATCGATAGGTTATATTTGGGATTAAATGATTTACAAGGAAACATATTGATGGAAATTGGGCAACTCAAAAGCATAGATGTCCTGAGCCTCACCCAAAATAATCTCTCTAGAATAATCCTTGATTTTGTTGCCCATCTCCAGCAACTAAGATATCTATATATTGATTAGAATCAGTTTTTGGGTAATATACCTACAAGTCTATGGAAATGTGTGAACTTACTACTGCTATACCTATCATACAACAAGCTCAGTGGGCACATACCTCCAGAGGTTGCAGGCTTGCAAATTTAGATTTCTATTTCAACTTGTACAACAATTTATTGCAAGGCCCTCTGTTGTCAGAATTGACCAAGATGACTATGCTTAAAGCTATAGATATCTTTGCAAATGGATTAATTGGTTACATTTCAAGTGCACTCGGAAGTTGCTTTGAAGCAGAATAGTTGAATCTTTCAGAGTCTTCAAGAAATGGATTCATCTTTCAACAATTTGTCGGGTGAAATACCCAATTTGTTGGAAAATATCAAAATGCTATGCCACTTGATTCTTTCATTCAACAAGTTGTCAGAAGAAGTCCCTAGAGGTGGAGTTTTCAAATATCTTGGTGCCACTAATTTTATGGGAAATCTTGGCCTCTATGGACCTTGGGTATGTTTGTCTCCATGTTCTACTCATAAACATAAACGTGTTTTGCATTTGAAAAGAGTTATAATACATATTTTTGTAGTGGAAACCACCATTCTATTGTGTTTTTTTATGGGAATATTGTGGAGACAAAAGTGCAAGAGACGTACTCTTACAGAGGCTGAGGCATCTTTAAATGTGGGGAATTGAAGAATTTCCTTTGTAGATCTCATTACTGCAATGGATGCCTTTAGTGATGCCAACTTGTTAGGAGTTGGTAGCTTTAGGAAAGTGTACAAAGGGATTCTCAATGATGGCACAATAATCATGTAAGGTACCATGTATATTGTAATAGTTAAAACAAAAATATTGTAGATAATAACAACGAAACAACACAATAGATGAAACCACAACACCAAAATAATACCTTTGTTGATAGGAAACAATGTTCACTTTCCTCTTTGAAGGGGAAACCTCCAGCGGAGCAACTCTCTATTACAATAATTTTCAAGAAAAAACTTCTCATACCCTCTACTCATATTTATACTAAATATATCTACCCAAAAGAACAATCTAGAGGAAGATCCTTCTAGAAGAAAAAGCTTCTATTAAGTCTTCTTACATTTGACTTATTCTTCCTTATTGCTAGGCCTTATTAATATCGACCTTTATTACATGGAAATATATTATTCTACCTACGTGAGCGGTTAGGGAGGTTAGGTCCCTAACATTCCCTCCCGCTTGAAAAACAACCTTGTCCTCAAGGCTTGAGATGAGGAAATTGTTGAAGAATGGTGGTCGACTCCTAGGTGGCATCTTCTGGAGTTTTATATTTCCATTGGACTAAGAATTCCTTGATGGTGTGCTGACAGAGATGATGCTCTCGCTGGTCCAAGACTTGTTGTGGCTGCAACCAAATGGAACCTTATTCATCCAACTCAAGGAGACTGGTTTGAGTTTATCACTTAGTTCCAATAACCTTATTTAAGCAGGAGACATGAAAAACATGATGGAGCTTAGAATGAATGGGTAGAGATAACTAGTAGGCCACCAATCCCACTCACTTGAGCATGGTATAAGGACCATAAAATTTGGGAGCAAGTTTATGAAAGTGTTCATGTTTGAGTGAAGTATTCTTATAAGGTTGAAGTCGAAGAAACACATGGTCCCCTTCAACAAATTGACTTTCAAAATGACCTTGAACTTCTTATTTCTTCATGTGATTCTAAGCCATCAACAAATTGTCTTTGAGGGAATGAAGAATAGCCTCTCGGACTGTAAGATTTTTTTCAACCTCCTGAACCTTCAAAACCCCTGGCATATATGAGAGAAACAATGGTGTATTTTGGCCATATACTGCTTCAAAAGGAGTCATGCGAGTAGTTGTATGGTAAGATGTGTTGTACCACAATTCAGCTAGGGGTAACCACTGATCCCGCCGATTTTTCCTGTCATATGAAAAGCACCTCAAATATGTTTCCAAACACTTGTTGACAAATTCAGTCTAGCCATCCACCTGGGGGTGATAGATGGTGCTGAGATGCAATTGGGTGCCCTGTAGCTTGAGCAATTCTTACCAAAAATTGTTGGTGAAAGTGGGATCTCTGTCAAAGATAATATAATTAGGTATGCCATGAAGCCTGAAGATATTATCCATGAATATTTGAGCCACTATGGATGTTGTGAATGGGTGTTGAAGAGAAAAAAATGAGCATATTTGGAAAGACGATCGACGACCACCATGATAACAAACTTATTTCCCGATTTAGGTAAGCCAATAATGAAATCCATAGAAATATCTCTCCAAATAGCAGGGGGGATCAGAAGTGGTTGGAGTGTGCCTGGATCTTTGACTGTTTCTCCCTTGTTGCATTGAAATACCTCACATTCAGCCACAGAGGTGCAGACATCTTGTTTCATACCATCCTAGAAAAAAGAACGTTTGACCCATTCATAGGTTTGGTAAACCCTGAATGCCCAGTTGTGGGGTAAGCATGAAGTTTAGAAAGCACCATGTATTTAAGTTGTGATTGCTTGCATAAATACAAATGACCTTTGTAGCGAAGCTCTTCATTGTGCCAAGAGTACCCTGGAGAATATGGAGAATTGTGTTGCAATTGGTGGATCATGATAGAAATTTTGGGGTCTTGCAGCAATTCCTGAAGAACAACTTGGAGCCAATCTACTATAATGAAGGAGAGGGAGAAAAGGGACCCATGTTCTTCATACTTCTAGGAAAGAGCGTCCACAACTACATTTTCCTTTCCCTTCTTGTAGATGATCTCATAATCATAGCCAAATATATTGATGACCCATTTTTGTTGCTCTAGTGATGAAATTCATCGTTCCAGAAAATACGTGAGACTCTGATGATCAATTTTAATTTGGAAGCGTTGTCCCAATAAATAAGGACTCCAGAGATCCACAGCATGTAGAATAGCTATCATTTCCTTTTCATAAATGTATTGGCCCAAATGTCTCTCTAAAAGTTGTTTTCTAGTGAAAGACAAAGGCCTGACATCTTGCATGAGAATGGCCCCAATTCCTTTCCTAAAAGAATCACATCCCAGTACAAAATTCTTTGTGAAGTCTGCAAGTGTGAGGATAGGGGTCAAGAAAATAGAATCTTTCAAGGCTTGGAAGGAGTGATCAACATTTGGAGTCCAAGTGAAATCATTATTTTTAAGGAGGGAAGTGAGAGGAGCTACAATTTTTCCATAATTCTGAACAAACTTCCAATAATAGACGGTTAAACCCAGAACACTGTGAAATCTCTTAAGAGTTTTAGGGTGAGTCCAATCATGCATAGCTTCAATTTTCTTAGGATCCACCCGTACACAATCCTTGTCGACAATCTAACCTAGGTACTCCACTTCTGAGGCTCCAAAGGCACATTTAGATTGTTTGAGGAAAATTTGATGCTTAGAGAGTAGATGGAGAACTTGATCCACATGGGAGAGATAGGATGTCCAAGTTTTACTATAGATGAGAATATCATCCAAGAAAACTAAGAAAAAATGAAGGAGAAAAGGATGGAAGACATGTTTCATAAAACTTTGGAAAGTGGAGGGAGCATTACATAGGCCAAAGGGCATTACCAAGAACTCATAGTGACCCTCATGAGTTTGAAATGCAGTCCTTGGGAATGTCTTCTTCTTTCATATGGATCTGGTGGTAGCCAAAATGTAGATCAAGTTTGGTAAAGTACTAAACACCACTCAATTCATCCAAGCGGTCATCAAGGACAGGAATGGGGAATTTGTCTTTGATTGTGAGTTTTTTGAGGGCACAAAAATCAGGACACAGGCGCCAACTAAATTCTTTGTTTAGTACCATGACCACAGGGGAAGAATAGGGGTTGGTATTAGGATGGATAACACCTTCTTCTAGCAATTCATGAACAATTTTCTCAATTTCATTCTTCTAGGAAAAGGGATGCTGAGAAGGGTGAACATTGGGAGGAAGACTATTTAGTATGAGAGGAATGGAATGATCATGGACTCCACGGGAAGGGGGTATTTCATTGGGAGTGGTAAAAAAAACTTGGTGGCGAGAGAGAATAGATTGGAGGTCAAGATGCACATAGGGTGTCTCAAGAGAAGGAATGGAGTGGAGTTGGGAAATAATGCCGGAATGACCCTTTTTGAGGAGATTTTCCATGTGATGGCACTAATAAATTTGGGTCAAATTCCGACAGAGTGTTTGATGCAATTAACACTTTATATTGTCAAGAGAATGACAAACAATGGACCCCCTCAAACATCGTTTCACATGACGTCGCTTTTCTTATGCTATAGATATTGTCTCTCTTGCGATGTTTCATGCAGACACGTGTCATCTTGGATTTGATTGTCCAAACCCCATATAGTCATTTCTACAATGACACCAGAGACATCAGAATTCCAACGTCCCATTTTGTCTATCTCCACTACATGGATGCCATGGGAGTGACGTTATGGACATCGTAATACTGACATGTGGTAACATCGTACAACCAGAATTAAGCTATATATGAATGACATGGATGCCATGGGGAGCGACGTTATGGACTTCGTAATACCAATGTATGGTATGCCATGGGAGCGACATTATCGACTTCGTAATATCGACGTTAATATATATATCACCGATGTATATGCCATGGGAGCGATGTTATGGATGTCACAATTCCGATGTATTGTAACGTCACTAAACCGACATTAAGATATATATCACTGACGAATATGTCATGGGAGTGACGTTACAATATGTCGGAATAGTGGCGACTTGTAGGTATTTTAAAAAAAATGTTTGAAATCAAAATTTTCAATGAAAATTGAAAATTTCTTTACTTTTCCAGTATTCATTGTTGGTTTACTCCAATCAAATTATTTCATTAATTATTTTGACATATCACTCCTAATTAATAATAATTCACTGATTGTGTCAGAATTGAATGAAAGATCATACAAAGTTCAATTGATTCAAAATAGGCCCATTGGTTCATGGAGGTGGGTCCTTAATTAATAATCATTTAAGACTATGTGGTTTCCATAATAAAAATGATTGATATGTTGAGATATATTATATAAGGCTATAACATATTTAAACATATCGATCACGACTATTCTCACAATATCTTGAATCAATCTAATATTACATATATCTTCATGGAAATTGTAGAACCAATTTGGTGGGGCAAGATTTAATAGTTGGAGTGTGCTATTCCTCAAATTGGATTGGAACCTCAT
>SNQJ01S0082348.1:114080-134741 GCA_010110895.2 Picea sitchensis
ATTCTTCATTTTAATCTTGTTGACCTCATCAACACTCCCAGTACCATTAACAGTAACTGGTTTCTTAGAGCCAACATCTGATGTTGTTGGGCCCTTGGTCCTTTTCGGGCTCTTCTTCTTCTTATCTTTCCATTTCTTCTTCTTATGATCAACCTGGCTACTTGCTTTAGAGCTTTCACTAGGCGAAGAAGGAGAAATGGAAGGAGACTTAATGGGCGAAGAAGGCGAAAAGTTGACATGAGGTTGATGTGTGGGTGGTGTATTGACATTCAAAGTATTAGGTTCAAATGAAACATTGGGAGGATTCGGGATCACCAGAGTGGGGAACAACCAAACTGGTAATCCAATAGTGAGCCCTGGAAGACTCAGTGTGGAAACATATGGAGGACCAAATTTTCCAAACGAAGGAAAGGTATAAGGTTCCCCAGGAGAAGGGGTTCCTCCATTGGTACTCCCAGGATTTGATGCCATTAACACTGACTCGAACTAAGGTCCACTAAGTAAAACAAACAACACACGCTACGAATTTGAGAAGCAATCAATCAAACAAACCTTCCTATGATGAAACGAATATTTGGTGATGAAATCCAACATCGCGAGATCAAAATAGGAAGGGGTGGGGATAGAGCGAGTGGATCAGTTACGTTGGTGACCTGCTTAACGGAATTACACCTTGGTGCAAGCTTCCAAGCTGTAATTGTGGATTTACCCTCCAAGGAGCCCAAGTGAGTTTGACCAACGTCTGTTCCAGGTACAGTGAGACTTCCCTTCACCATCACCTTGTGTGAGACCCTAAATATTATGGCTACTAAGGTCACCAACTCGTAGTCAGCCCCTGGGCGGGTACAATGGACAGTCCAGTCGGAACGTATGGGCAGGATAACAAGTCTGAAATCAGCTTGAAAGACTTCCACTCAACATTGTGAGTATACCTTCTAGTGACCCCCAATATACGATCCGACCACTACAAATAGTTGGGCCACAGAGGGATAATCTCCGTAACTCATCCGAATGCGACCTCGTGCGTAACCCCTGTGTGAGAGGGGGATCCCAGGCAGACTAACACGACAATTGGATTTGACTCTCCCTACCACAAGATACTAAGTTTGTTTGATAGCTTTGGAAAGTTATCCTTTCAACCTGTTCCAAAGCCCTACACCTTAAACTAATGTAGGTTTGCTAACAAAGATGTAAAAAGTCTGATAAATTTTAGTTAAGCATTGATTTTAATGGCTATTGTTTACTCAGAGGGTGTACAAAATTGAAACTGATGGAATGATGACTCAATTCCCAAAAATATGCATGAAATATGATAAGCAGTCATTTCTTTTCAATGAATACCTATTTAAGGGAAAGAGGAAGATTCGTTTTCACTATCAAACACTTGATAAGGAATGCCCTCAATCAATTTTGTTCTCAATCAAATCCAATATGATGCTACAACATTTCAGAAATGAAAACTAATATGCAAACTAATCATTAAGATGTACTTTTTTCATTTTCATGCGAATGATGATCGATTCAATGAAAAACTTGTCTTGCCAACTACCCTTTCAGATCAAGGAGATTCAGACAAGAAAACGCAGATTTCGCACAAACAACACACCCTTTTGCAATCAAACAAGATAAAGAAAATCAAAAATGAAAAAGGAAGGAGAAAGAGATTGGATTAGATGACCTCAAAGAACCAAATGAGAAGAGTTACAGACTTCATGTGTCCTTCACTAGAGTTCTCACTCAGTCAGATAGGAGAGGAGAAAGCAGTGGATTAATTTCAAGCTCTCAACAGCAAAAACTCAAAAATAACGGAGAAGAGCATAAAATCTGAACAATAAGGTGTTTACTTCTCAGGAGGAATCATGTCAAAGGTCAAAATAAGAAGCATTGAATCACAAAGGAGCTCAACAGATGAAGAAACAGGGTCTTTAACCTCAAAAATGCAATTTTTTGAAGGGATTTTGTGAAAATAGGGGCTGGCGCTCTAGTGTAAGGGACACCAGGGCATTATAAAGATCTTTCCAACACTCTAAGGGAGCGCTGGTGCTCTTCTAACATGGGCAAGGGGGCGCCAGGATAAAAAAACTCACAAAAAGTCCAAAAAACCCCAAATTTCAATGGAATTTGACAATCAGGTTGAGTGTGATGGGGTAAAGAGTGTCAATCAACAAATGGAATAAGATAAATGGGGTGAACAAGGTCTGAAAACAATCAAAGTGTAAGGCAAGGTCTATGAGGAAAAAACAAAACGAAGAAAGTTATGATTCCTCCCCAGCGGAGTCGCTAGTTTCTGTTGAAGGAAAATCTCCCTGCGGACAGGTAGATCGCCTCAAAGAGCTAGACTCTTAAATCTAAGATAGAAAGTGCTTAACGTGGACACTGAATTCCTTTCAGATCTATAAAAACTAATGTATGAGGAGGAAGGAGAACATAAGTACCTTTTTACTGACGTTTGTCCCTGTACGCTCTGAGTTGAGATCCAATCTTTCGCTCCTCGATAAGCCCTGTAAAAAAACAAAGTACAACCACTTCCTACTCTATCAAGATTAGTCCGAAATAGGTCTATCTACTAAAGAGAAAAATTCATGTGAGATTGAACATGAATTATAAAGAAACAGGCCAAGCGAATTATATTAATGAGAACAAAACATTGCTTACAGCTGTGGATTGATTGCAGCACCTCTGCCAAGTCCTCCTTGTCTACCCCTTGCTCGAAATATCCATGATCTGAATGATGATAGCTTCATTGATTGCTCCCTATGAGATCATAGGTCTATTGCCTCCAAATCATCTCTGTTCCAGCACCACTTATAAGATCATAAGTTTGGTGTGATTCTCCCTTTCCAGTCCCCTTTCACCATTAGAAAGCTTGCTTATATAGCCTTGGAAAGGCTTTAACCACTTGAGATATCCTTGGGGAAGTTGAGGATTTGCCTCCTTCAGTTGAGGATCTGCCCTAAGATCATGGATGGACTAGGGATTCGAGTCCAACTGCCTTCCAAGAATGAAAGGATCCTTCCCCCATTCATCTCAACAACTTAACTACTACCCAGAATAGGTAGCGCTCCCTCAAAAGGACCATCAGAGCGTTGTAGCGCTCCCTAGTAGGCTTTAGGGGGGTGCCAACGCTCTCAAAATCCATAGCGCTCCCTCAAAAGGGCCATAGGAGCTTTATAATGGTCCCAGATAGTGTAAGGGGGAGAATCGGCGCTCCCAGAAGAGGTATAGGGGAGCGCTCTCCTTCAAAATCTTAGTTTTTGAGGTGCTTTCAGATGGCAAAGGGTTTGTAAGCCTGCTGACTCATTTCTCCTCTTCCAAATCAAATGTTTGAGGTGTTTCAAGTGTCCTTCTCATGTCATTATAGGCACGACATAGGCATCATGGCAGTATGCTTCCCTGACACTTGCGACACTTGTGAGAAACATGTGACACATGCGACCTTGTAATGATGACACTTGCGACACTATCAAAGTGAGTATTTTTGATGTGTAACACAGTGATCAACCCAAAGAAATATGGAGGATGGAGAATGCATACAGACTCAAGGGAAATAAATAAGATTACCATCAGATACAGATTTCCATTGCCAAGGATGGACGACTTGATGGATTGCTTGAGTGGAGAAAAGTTTTTTTCAAAGATTGATTTGAAAAGCGGGTATCATCAAATTCGAATGAGAGGAGGTGATGAATGGAAGATAACATTCAAGACAAATGAAGGGTTGTATGAATGGCTTGTCATGCCATTTGTCTTAACAAATGCACCCAGTACTTTCATGAGATTGATGAACGAAGTCCTGAAGGATTTCATAGCGAAATCCATCATTGTATATCTTGACGATATATTAATTTTCAGTAAAACAGAAGCAGAGCATTTAAAGCATTTAGCTGCAGTGATGAGGAGATTACAGCAAGAGAAATTGTTGATTAATATGAAGAAATCATCATTTATGAGGATATAACTCATTTATTTGGGTTTTGTTATATCTACAAATGAGTTAAAGATGGATCCAGAAAAGGTAAAGGCGATTAAGAATTGGCCATCACCGAAGAGCGTGTTTGAAGTTCGAAGATTCCATGGTTTGGCAAGTTTCTACAGGAAATTCATTCGAAACTTCAGTGAAATTAGCACACCAATGATGGATACGGTGAAGAAAAGACACAAAACTTTTCACTGGACAGAAGAAGTAGAGAAAAGTTTCAATATGCTAAAGAAGAAGATCACGAAACAACCAATTCTGGTTTTGTCGGATTTTAGCAAGACATTCTAGGTCAAGTGTGATGTGAGTGGATTTGCAATTGGAGTGGTCTTGAGCCAAGATGATAGGCCGATCACATACTTCAGTGAAAAATTGAATGAAGCGAAGATCAAGTACTCAACATATGACAAAGAATTCTATGCAGTCATACAAGCGCTGAAGAAATGGAGACATTATTTGGTTCCTAAAGAGTTTGTTTTGTATAGTGATAATCATGCTTTACAATTCGTGACTCAACAGGAGAAGTTGAACCAAAAACATGTTAAATGGGTTGAATTCATGTAGAATTTTACTTTTGTGATTAAGCATATTTCTGGAACTGCTAACAAAGTTGTTGATGCTTTGAGTAGGAAATGTTTGCTTATGTAGGAATTTAGAGTCAAGACTTTGGGTTTTGATAACCTCAAAGAAATGTACAGAGGTGATCTATAATTCAAGGAGGCATATGAGGCATCTGAGAATCCAATTCTCAGAGATAAAAGTCAATGGACTGAATGCATGATCCAAGATGGATTATTGTTCAGGGGAAATCAGTTATGTATTCCAAAATGCTCCATGAGGGAAAACCTGCTGAAGGAAAAACACAGTGGAGGATTGGCCGGACACTTCGGTCATGATAAAATGTTCTCAAAGTTGAATGGCTCATATTTTTGGCTAGGGATGAGGACAGATGTTAAGAAATTTGTGGACAGATACAAGATTTGTCAGCACACAAAAGGGAAAAGGCAGAACACAGGGTTATATCAACCATTACCCATACCAGAAAGGCCATGGGATGCAGTGAGCATGGATTTTATATTGGGACTGCCAAAAACACAAAGAGGATGTGATTCAATCTTTGTGGAGGTCGACATATTTTCAAAAATGGCACATTTCATACCATGCCAGAAAACCAGTGACGCAACTCATATTGTGAACCTATTTTTCAAGGAAGTCGTCAGACTTCACGGCTTGCCAAGGAGTATCGTTTCTGATCGGGATACCAAGTCTGTTGGAAATTTATGGAGAACTTTGTGGAAAAAGCTGGGGACAATTTTGTATTTTAGCTTAGCATATCATCCTCAAATGGATGGACAAACAAAAGTTGTGAACAGAAGCTTGGGAGATTTGCTAAGGAGCTTAGTGACTGAACACCACAGTCAGTGGGATCACATTTTGCCACAGGCGGAATTTGCTTACAATGATTCACTCAACAGAAGCACAGGACAGAGTCCATTCTAGATTGTATATGGAATGTAGCCAAGGGGATTTTCTGAATTGAAAGATGTGGAACAAACTGAATTCATAAGTGCTAGTGCAAAGGACTTTGCAGAAGCAATAAAGGAGCTTCACAGCCGAGTTAAGGAGCGATTGCAGAGTTCAAGTCAAGAATACAAGTGGAGAGTAGATCAACACAGGCGAGAACTTCAATTTAAATTTGGTTATATGATTCTTGCACATCTGAGGAAGGAAAGGTTCCCAAGGGGAATGCATAATAAACTGAAGATGAAAAAGATTGGACCGTGCAAGGTCATAAGGAAATTTGGGGCAAACGCATATGAGATTGAATTACCCAATGGGGTCAGAATCTCACTGATATTCAATGTTGCAGATTTGTACCCTTACAAAGCTGAAGAAGCAGGAGCAGAGGAAGAATAGAACGAAGTTCGATGGACCAAACAAATGCCTATAGCTGAAAATCCACAAATGGAAAGCATAATTGACAAGAGGGTCAACAAAAAGACCAGACGAAAAGAGTATTTTGAATACTTGGTCAAGTGGAAAGGACACCCAGTTGAAGATCCCAGTTGGGAAGATGAAACATAAATTCATAAACATGGACAGACTGTGCAAGAGCTCATGAACAGGAGTTCATGAAAATTTTCAAGCGAGGGAGTATGATGCAGGATCATCGTAAGCATCCATCTAAGCGAGCATGAAGGCGGAAGACAGCTAGAGGAGCGTAACACACATTTTGCACATTTTGAAATGTTTTTGAAAAAATAATGAACATATGTTAATGTAGTAGTTAAGGGAAACGTACTTGCATGTTGTAAATAGATCTTGAGCGATTTTCTCTCATCTTTCAATGTAAAAGGAATTTAAGCCCAGTTAATGAAAGTAGGTAGATTTGAATTCATAGATTAGACAGTTAGAGCGTAGGAGGGAAAACGAATATAGACACCCTCGCCTTTGTATCATGGTAATTGTTGTTGTATCATTAGCATAGAGAAGGAGAAGAGAGTTGTAGCAGAGAGTTGTAGAGAAGAACCCATGTACAAGAGTATTTGAGTTAATATATGAAGCTTTGACTCATATTTCATGGTGTTATGATGTTTAGTGTTTACATATGTTGAATGGTATGCTTACAGTTGTTTTATTCTCTCTGTTATGCATTCGTTATGATGCTATGATATGTTGAATGTATGATTTCATGTTGAATGTATGAAGTCTGAGAGAGAAAAAGAATGAGTTTCAATTGTTTCTCATCCTGAGAGAGTTCCTGCAAGGAGTGCAGTGAAACGTCCACAAAGTGTGCATTGACAAGGGTTCTGAGCTTTATCTTAGAAAGCTCAGGAGGGATACTGTTGTTCTCATTCTAGCAGAAGTGTAGGTGAAGCACAAAAGCCGTGCAAGGTGTGTGCAGGCTAGTCGAGGCCTTAGAATTTATCAACTAAGGTTGAAGAGTGAAGGACTATTGTTGCAGAAAGTGCACAGAGTCGAAAGATCAAATACCCAGGAGTATTTGAAATATTTCTGCAAGGAGTGCGTGTAGGAGTCCTTTTAGAGACTTGAGTTTACAAGTTAAAGCTCAGGAGGATCAACACCTTTGAAGTGTTCAAAGGGAGAACAAGAAGTGAAATCATCGCGCAGAAGGTTAAGTTTCGAGGGAAGAGCATTGGCTCATTTCACAGAGATTCTTGAGGAAGAAAATCGAACGCTCAGAATTCTCTGTGGAGAACTCGCGAAGTTGCGAGGACCTTAGGGTCCTGAGGAGTTGATGGGTGGATAAGGGTTGGATGTACCCATTATGTTGGTGTCAAGGATCAATGAGGACAGTTGATTGTGGTCAGTTTGGGCCATTGGATCTTTTCACAAACTTAGGGTTCGTGAGTTTGGAGGTGGAAGACCAAACTCTTGGAGTTGTGAAGTCCCGTGTTGCGAGAAGCGGAGGAAGAGATTCAGACCATTGGATCCAAGATGCGGGAGAACCATCAGATATGAATCTTTGCGGGGTATCACATATCGTGAGTTTGGAGGATAGACCAAATCCTATGGTTGTGCGAATCCCCAGATAGTGAGAAGTAGGGGCAACCATTGGATCAGAACCTCTTTGCTATATCGCATATCGGGGTTTCAGAGATTGGGAGGAATCAGTTTCGATTGTAGAAGTCATAAAGTGTCAAGGGATAAGATTTTAGGCAGACACATGGCACGACCATCAAGTGGGGATCGCGTGGTTGACAGGTGGACACTCGTCGCCTGGGAAGGAGTCAACACCTTGTTGATTTCTCGTGCTTCGGGTTCTCATAAGAAATGAGCACAAAGGATCAACAACTGAAGTCATGAAGTTGCGTGTTCCAAGAAGCGTTGAAGGAGTCAAACCTTCTCTGACTTTCGCACCTCAGAGTCTCGTAAAAGAAGGGCCCGAAGGTTCAACCTTCCAACTTGTGAAATCGCGAGTTGCGAGTGAGACTAGTGCTTATCCCTAGCTAGTGGTTACACATGGAGGGAACTAAGAAGGAGTAGCCATATCCCATCGCGTCTCGGGTATCGGCGTTGGGTGAATAAAAAGTCAAGGGTCTTCAACCCACGAACACGTGAGTTGAGAAAGGCGCTTGTGTAGGGACCAGGTCGTGGTTGTAGGGAAGTGTAAGGATCGCCCTTGGTGTTAGTTGCTCAAGGCAATTTTTCACCAAGACCTGTGGATCGGATTTGTTAAAGGTTTCAGCAGGGAGACAAAGAAGCCGCTTCAGCTTAAGGAGAATTTAGAACGATCCTGAGCGGATCTTGACCCGAGGGTTGGGGTCTGCACCAGTTATGTATTCCATTGAAAATTTTCTATGCCTGTGTGCACCAGAGATCAAATGCACTCATTTTATCCATCACTTCTCAATTTGATGTCCTTAGAAACCTTAAAATCTTGCTAAAATATCAATGTCTCTTTTTCCAAATCCAAGTATTTTGATGAAAATATTAATGGCTTAGGAATGTTGTTAAAGACCACAATTTGGTCCTTTGGTTGAGGAAACATGTACATGGTTAAAAGGTTTATAGTTCCAGTTTGCTCTATTTTATCAGTAATGATTCCATTGGCTCATTTTAATTCAAACACATGCTTTATTATTGAATATTGACAAATTATATACAAATAAATATGTAGGAAAATACAAGGAAGAACATATGGATTTCTCCTAAATCACTATAGACTAAAACATGTATTTGATGGATATATGAAGGATATTTCATTCTTCTTAAAGAAATATTTGAAGACTCCTATGATTTTAACAAGGATGTTGTAGTCTTGTCACAAGTATCACAAAATTAATAGAATTAGGCTTGGTATATGTATAATTTCACTACAAGATTACGTTGGTTGAATATGTAGTTGAACATAATTTTAAATTACAACGTTAAATTTTTTTCTATTATATTTCACTTTCAAATATATGTATGTTGCAGTTGAGATATGTGATGATGTACTGAAGGTGATATTAGTGATAAAATAGTAGGGGTTAAAAAAATTTGGGTTGTAGTTTGATTCAGATAAATTGTTGGAGATAGATCACACCCTCTAGCACAGAACATTTATGTGATGTTGAAGACCTTTGATGGGTATATACAAGAGGTTTAAGGTATGCACCCAATACAAACATTGTGTCTGTAACAACAATAAGGGACACATGCTCAGTGTCATGGAAAAAGGCTAGCTATTTCATTTGGTCTTATCAACACAAGACACTTCTATAAGGGTTCACTAAAAGATTTTGTGTGTGCAGTGATAACCACAATGCAACCAACTTCATTTCCAATATTATGAAGAGAGATTGTGAAAAACAAAAATTGTTTCCATCATTTCATGAATGGATTGTGTCCCTGTGGGGGATAATTGATGAGTATAATAGAAGCAAGCAACAAAATTTACATAATATAACTCTTAACTACATAACATAACTATACATCTTAGATGTTATGCATCATGTTTGAGTATCTTTTATTTCCACTATAATCTAATGTGTAGCAATCAAGGATACAACAACCAAGTAACTTAAGATCTTATGTGTAGTTTCCTAGATTGATTATTGTATGAAAAAATGAAGGCATTATTTATCTTAATCTCTGGTAGTTGTTTTTAAGAAAAATTATAAATAAAAGCTCAAGGTCCTTATTAGTCCCTACCCTTCGGGATACAAGGATTATTAGTAATCAATTTTCCATTATTCTATTAGTCTCTACCATAAACTGTCATGCGAAACTACTTTGTAGGGATATTCTAAAGACCCTAAGTGAAGGATGTTATATGCTTCTAGGATCATCTAAAATAGACATGAAAATCAGAAAATGTAAAAGAAGTTTTTTGATTTTCCAATCCTAGTTGTGTTTGTTGTACATGTGATAATGTAACATTCCAAATATAAAAAAGTATGTAGAACATAAATAAATAGATAGAAATGGCAGATGAACAACAATATAACTAGAATAACACCACAATAATACCAAAATGATACCAGAATAACACTGGAAAAATAACTTTGATTACTGAGAGCAATGTTCACTTACCTCTTTGAGGGGAAAACCTCCAACAGAGAAGAGCTCTATTAAAATAATATCCAAGACAAAAGTTCTCATACCCTTGACTCCTATTTATACTAAATATTTCTATCAAAAGAACCATCTAGAGGACGATCCTTCTAGAAGCTAAAGCTTCTATTAGGTCTTCTTACATTCGACTTAGTATTCCTTAATGCTAGGCCTTATTAATATTGACCTTTATTAAATTGGATTATATTATTCTACCTACGTGAGGGGTTAGGTCCCTAACATGTCCCCCCCTTAAAAACAACCTTGTCATCAAGGCTTGAGATGTGGAAATTGTTGCAGAATGGTAGCTGATTCCCAAGTGGCATCTGTTGGAGTTGTATCTTTCCACTTGAATAAAACTTCCTTGATGGTTTGCTAGTGCAGACGATGCTCACGTTGGTCCAAAACTACTTGTGGATATAACCAAATGGAGCCTTCTTCGTCCAACTTGGGAAGGTTGGTTTGAGTTTGGCACTTAGTTCCAATCACCTTCTTTAAGCAGGAAACATGAAAAACATGATGGAGCTTAGAAAGACTGGGCAAAGCTAACTGATAGGCCACCTGTCACACACACTTGAGAGCGGTATAAGGACCATAAAATTTGGGCGCCAATTTCTGACAATGGTCAGCCTTGAGGGAATTTTTCTTGTAAGGTTATAGTCAAAGAAACACCTGATCCCCTTCTACAAATTGACGTTTAGAGCGACCTTGATCTGCTTGTTTCTTCATGCGATTATGGGCCATGACCAAATTCTCTTTGAGGGTACGGAGAATAGCCTCTCTAACTGTAAGCATTTGGTCAACCGCCTGTACCTTCGAGACACCTGAAAAATATGAGAGAACTGAAGGTGTATTTTGTCCATATACCACTTCAAAAGGAGTCATGCAAGTAGCTGTATGGTATGAATTGTTGTACCACCATTAAACTAGTGGTAACCATTGATCCCATTGATTTTTCCTTTCTGATGCAAAACACCTCAAATATTTTTCCAAACACTTGTTGACAACTTCAGTTTGACCATCAGTATGGGGATGATAAGTTGTGTTGATATGCAATTGGGTGCCTTGTAGCTTGAAAAATTCTTGCCAAAAATTGCTAGTGAAAGTTGGGTCATGATAAAAAATAATAGAATGTGGCATGCCATGAAGCTTGAAGACCTTATCCATGAAAAGTTGAGCCACAGTGGATGTTGTAAATGGGTTTTGAAGAGCACAGAAATGAGCATACTTGGAAAGATGATCAACTACCACCATGATGATTGATTTATTGCCTGATTTAGGTAAGCCTACAATAAAATCCATAGAGATATCCCGCGAAATAGTAGGTGGAATCGGAAGCGGTTGTAGTGGTCCAAGATATTTGACTGTTTCTCCTTTGTTGCATTGACACACATCACATTCAGCCACAACAGTACGAACATCCTGTTTCATACCATCCCATAAAAAAGAATGTTTGACCCTGTCATAGGTTTTGGTAAACCCGGAGTGCCCAGCTATGGGTGTAGCATGAAGCTCAGAAAATACTGTGGATTTAAGTTTTGATTATTTACTTAAATACAAGAGGCCTTTGTATCAAAGCTCATCATGGAGCCAAGAGTACCCTGGGGAAACTAGAGAATTGGACTACAATTTTTGTATCAAATGCAAACTTTTGGATCGTGTAGCCATTCCTAGTGAACAACTTAGAGCTAATCTGGTACAATGAAGGAGAGAGAAAAAAGGGACCCTTCATATTCATATTTTTGGGAAAGTGCATCTGCAACCACATTGTCTTTGCCTTTCTTGTAAATGATCTCATAATCATATCCAAAAAGCTTAGTCACCCATTTTTGTTGCTCTAGGGAGGAAATGTGTTGCTCCAGAAAATACTTGAGGCTTTGATGATCTTTCTTAATTTGGAAGCGTTTCCCCAATAGATAAGGGAGCCAAAGATGAACAGCATGCAAAATAGCCAACATTTCCTTTTCATAGATTGATTTTCCCAAATTTCACTCAGACAGTTGTTTGTTGGTAAAGGCCAAAGGCTCACCCTCTTGCATAAGGACATCACCAATTCCTTTCCCTAAAGCATCACATTCCAGGACAAAGGTCTTTGTGAAATTAGGAAGGGCCAGGAGTGGAGTGGTGCACATGGCCATCTTCAAGGTTTGAAAATCCTGAGCAACTGCTGGAGTCCAAGTGAAAGAATTATTTTTAAGGAGTGCAGTGAGAGGTGTCACAATCATTCCATAATTCTTAACAAACTTGCGATAATAACCTATTAATCCCATAAATCCACACAAGATTTTGAGAGTCTTTGGGTGAGGCTAGTCTTACATAGCTTCAATATTTTTAGGATCCACCCTGACGTCGGCCTTGCCAACAATATGACCCAAGTACTCGACTTCTGAGGCACCAAAAGCACATTTAGATTGTTTAAGGAAAAGTTGGTGTCGGGAGAGTAGATGGAGAACTCGGTCCACATGAGCAAGATGGTCTATCCATGTTTTTCTATAGATGAGGATATCATCAAATAAAACTAAGACAAAATGGCGAAGAAAAGGACGGAAGACATGATTAATGAGGCTTTGAAAAGTGGAGGGAGCATTACACAAGCCAAAGGGCATGACCAAAAACTCATAGTGGCCCTCATGATTTCTAAAGGTAGTCTTAGGAATGTTCGCCACTTTCATACGAATCTAATGGTAGCTATAATAGAGATCAAATTTATTAAAGAACTGGGCGCCACTCAATTCATCCAAGAGGTCATCAATGACAGGAATGGAAAATCTGTCTTTAATGGTGAGTTTTTTGAGGGCATAGAAGTCAGGACACATGCGCCAAGAAGCTTATTTCTTAAGGACCATGACCACAGGAGAAGAGTAGGGTCTCGTACTAGGGAGGATAACACCTGCATTGAGTAGTTCTTGAACCATTTTCTCAATTTCATTTTTTTGGGAAAAGGGGTGACGATAGGGATGGATACTGGGAGGAAGGATTCCTGGGACAAGGGGAATGGAATGATCATGAACACCACGAGAAGGAGGGAGTCCCTGGAGAGTGGAAAAAACCACTTGATGTTTAGAGAGGATGGATTGGAGGTCCTGTGGCGCAGAGGGTGTCTCATTTGCTTGTATGGCATGGAGTTGGGAAATAACACCAGAATGACCTTTTTTGAGCAGCTTTTCCATGCGATGGGAACTATTGATCTCTGGGGAATCGACGATGATGCCTTGGAACTTATACTGTTGGTCCTCCTATTCGAATTGCATGGTTAATTCCTTAAAAAGCATGAGAATGGGACCCAAAGTCCTTAACCATTCTGAACCCAACACAATGTCACAACCACCCATGTTGATAGAAAACATATGATATTTCAGGTGGTAGTCACCAATTTGGAGATGCACATTTTCACAATGCCCTCCACATTTCATGGACCCACCATTGGCAATCATGATTTGGAAATTATTGGTTGCACATATATAGAAATTAATTTCTTGGGCAATGTGGTGATGAATAAAATTATGGGTGCTACCACTATCAACAAGAATGATTACCTTCCTATGCTTGATGTAACCAATTAGCTTGAGGGTTTGGGGAGTAGAGAAGCCAGTGTGAGAATTTAGGGAAATAACTGGTTCTACTTCGAGAGGCTCTGAGGGAGGGGTTATGTCAGTGGGTTCATGTGACATAAACACAAGGGAAGCCTCAACATTCTCTTCCAAAACATCCTTTGAGATGGCCATAAAAAGATTTTGTTCATTACACTTATGTCCCGAAAAATATTTGTCATCATAATTATAAAAAAGGCCTTTGAGTTGGCGTACAACCATTTTGGCCTTGGTCAATTTTTGGATCTTTAGTGGAGTAGAAGGAGGAGTGGGATTTAATGGTTTAGTGCCAGGAATGAAGGAGGGTTTCTGGTTTTGAGAAGAGACAACCTGTTGTGCTTCCTTAGCTCTTTTAGTAGCATCCACCCAACTTTGAGGCCGAGCCATGAGGACATGGGCACAAATCTCATCCTTGAGGCCACTGATAAAACATTCTTAGAAAAAAGCATCAGACATGCCCTCTGTACGGAAATCCAGTCGCTCAAAAGAAACTATAAAGTCTTCCACTGTGCCAGATTGTTTCAACTTTGTCAAACAACCTAAATGGTTGGTGTTAGTGTCAAAGAATTCATAAAGCTCTGCCATAAAGTGTGTCCAAGCAACATACCCTTGGCGAGCAGTTTTTCTCCATTGCCAATGTTCTTGATCTAGATGGAGAACACCATACCGGAGTTTGGCCAACTCATCTGTAATGTCATACAAAGCTAAATAATGTTCCATTTGAGTTACCTAGCCATTGGGATCCAAGCCATCAAATTTGGTCACATCCACATGCAAAAGGCATAGGTCACGTTGAAAGTGATGGGGCTGAAAATTATGGGAATGAGAGGAAGTTTCACCTTCGGTATGCAAAGGTGGGTCAGATAAAGGAGGATCTGCAGGGATATGCAGCTTGGTGTAGATCATCGTAGTGACAGATTCAAGATGGGTAGTAATGTCTTGTTTGAGGTCTTGTTGGAGTTCTTCGATTGAGACAATGATGGAGGAATGCATGTTTTTATTGATGGTGGCAATATTGGCACTGAGTTGTCTCACTTCTTGTTGGGTCTCTATGAAATTAGAGTGCAAGGTATTGAAGCGAGCTTCGAATTCTTGGCTACAGGTATCGACCATGATGACGAGGGAACCGAAAAGAGGCAGGTGGGGTCAAACAATTTGATGAAAAATGATAGGTATGAATGAGATAAGGGAGAAGAGAGAAATCCAACAGAATAGGTCTCAAATAGTGGTGCCAACATGATCCAAACTTTTTATTTTATTTTTCTTTGTTTTACACCTGCGGAGTTATACTCCGATCTGAAGAATATTGCAGTGATGAAATGCCCAAATGCTTAATCAAGAATAAATGTGTAGTAATTTTGCAACTCGAATGCATGAGACACAGTTGTGCAATAATATATCTTGTCTATTCTATTTTTTTGTTTCCTTCCCCAATAGATGGGTTTGCCCTGTGCTATATCTCTCTGATATACGTGCGGGGTCCAACAGTAGTACTCGGCCCAATATCTTAGGGAACCAACTAAGGAGGTTAGATAGTTCCCTTAGTCGTACTACCTGAATACCCAGGTACTAGAGACTATCTTCCCGAGTGTTGTTCTCAGTGGCACTATAGCACTCAGGCGACCAATCGGTGTATATATGGAGGGCTTCAGGAAATCTAGGCTGATCCATATACAGGTGTTGTCTGATGCACTATCACTCGAAGGGTTACCAACATGGGTTACAAGGGTGGCCAACATATGTGTGCTTAGTTACCACTTGTATTTCCTGCATTTATGAATCCCCGACCGCGGGTTTATGCGTGTAACGACATATCTTTGTAGCTTAAAGACGTTGTAATACGTCTCTACCCTGAAAAAAAATTAACTCACAATTTTTTGTCGAGGAATGTGCTCTGTTACCACTTGTAATATTCTAGATATAAAAAGTATGTAGAACATAAATAAATAGCTAGAAATGGCAGATGAATAACAATATAACTAGAACAACACCAAAATAATACCAAAATGATACTAGGATAACACCAGAAAGAGTACTTTGATTACTGAGAGCAATGTTCACTTTCCTCTTCAAGGGGGAAACCTCCAACAGAACAAAGCTCTATTACATTAATATCCAAGAAAATATTTCTCATACCCTTGACTCCTATTTATACTAAATATGTCTATGAAAAGAACCATCTAGAGAAAGATCCTTCTAGAAGTGAAAGCTTCTATTAGGTCTTCTTACATTGGACTTATTCTTCCTTATTGCTAGGCCTTATTAATTATTGACCTTTATTACATCATAATATATTATTCTACCTACATGAGGGGTTAGGTCCCTAACAAATAACTAGGCTTCCCTACATTAAAAAATTGATAAGGTTGTTTTTCCAATAAATTTTCAGTATTTTAGATTGAGTCTTATTGATATAAATGAATCTAAGGTTCATAAAGTTTTTTGTTCCCTCTCACTACTTAATAAATCCCAAATTAAGATGGATTTAATGTTAGTTAGCATTTTGGATTGAATCATATTGGTGAATGAATCCATTTCCTACTCTAACTTCTTATGAGAGATTTGGGCTATTTCCTGTTCTCTGTGGAGAGCCCACAAAAGCATAGTATAATAACCCAGAATCTTTGGATGTGGTTTCGAAATTGGAAATTTCGGGACTTATACATGTTGTGGGTCATGATTCTATGCATACAAGTATATTATTAAAGGGTTGGATGGGCAAGAGTTATGTATCCCCTTGATATTTTCTTGACTATGTACACCAGAGATGAAATTGATTTGTTTACTCCGTTACATCTTAATCTATTGTCCTTAGAAACTTTAAAATCTTGTTAAAGTCTGAATGTCTCTTTGTCCAAAACCAAGTATTTTGATGAAAAGATTAATAACTTAGGTATCTTTTTAAAGACCTCAATTTGGTTCTTTGTTTAAGGAAACATGTACATGGTTAAAAGGTTTAGAGTTCCACTTTGCTAAATATTATTAGTAATGATTCCATTGGCTCATTTCAATATTCAAATACATATTTGATATGTTGTCCTTCTTACATTGTTGCATATTGCATATTGATAAATTGTATACAAATAAATGTGTACGAACATACAAGGAAGAACATCTAGATTTCTCCTAAATCACTATGGACTAAAACATGTATTTGATGGATGTAGAGAGAAGTTTTCAATCTTCTTAAATAAATATTTGAAGGACCTTGTGCTACAAATGTTGATGAGAAAATGCCATATTGTACAATCAAGCGTGATCGGTGCTGAGCTCAGGTAAGCGCTTCCTCTCTTCCAGTGCTTCCAGGGGAGGGGCCTTCCCTCCTAATGCTGAGACTTCTCATGTGAAATTTTCCAACTCCTTATGGTAAGAAGTAGGGAGATTCTTCATTCCCTCGATCACCTCGTGGGAATTTTCAACCTTGTTGTTTTTAACAAGGCCATCAATAAGCATCTTTGCAATATTGAGATTGGGCATCAAATTTTTAAGCATGCTCTCGATGTAGAACTCATAAGTTCTGTCAAAATCCCCACCCTTTGATAGAAAATAAATGAAGCTGGAATAGGTCACTAGACCTGGAACACACCCCTTACGAGAGATAACAACAAATATCCTCTTTGCCTCTGTCATATTATTGTCCCTACAAAAATGAACAATGTGTGTATTGAAGTGGATAATATTTGGATTCAATCCTTTAGAAACCATTTCATCCAAAATTGTTTCGGCATTGCTAGTTTTATGGCATCCACAAAGGTTGTGCATCGTAATGTTGTATGTTTTAACATCTGGAAGGAAATATCTCGACATTTTCCCCAAAATATCATTGTTCTTGTTGTGTTTCCCTTGCTTGTACAAGCCCGATAAGATAGTATTATAGGTATAAGTGTCAGGTTTACAGCAATGTTTTCTCATTTCACCCAGGAATGAATATGCAGACTCTTTCTCATTCATTTCACAAATAGCCTTAACTACAATATTGTAACTTTTCAAGTTTGTTGATACATCCAATGCCTTTAAATAAATCATGAGCCAATTTGGGGTTTTTAGATTCAACAAGGGCATCGAGTAGGGTATTAAAGGACTTGATAGCTGGTGAAATATCCTCTTTGCCTCTGTGAGGAATAATTAGTGAGCATAACAGAAGCAAGCAACAAACTTAACTACATAATATAGCATAACTATACATCTGTACATCTTAGATGTTGTGCATCATGTTTGAGTCTCTTTTATTTTCACTATAATCTAATGTGTAACAATCAAGGATACATGAAACAAGTAACTTGTTGAATTGGTTAGTAGTGTATACAGTTCATTGGTTCAAAGATGAAAGGGCTCAATTATTTTTGGGTTTTCATTTTTAATGATTTATGTGATGCTAATACTATAGATATGATCTGATGTTGATCTATATCATAGGAATGTTTTCTCTTAATGGGGATTTTGCGGTTATCTGAATTTTTCTCACTGAGAAAGGATTGATATGCGATTTTTCGTTGAGTAGATGTTATTTGAAAATGAATGTGTTCCTAAGGCAAGGTTGGAGAGAAAAATGGATATGTGTGATATTTTCCATTTGCTAGGCTTGTGTTTGAAGATCACCAAACTCTATGAGTTTGGAGTTTGGTTCTGTTAGTGATATTTCTTGTAGGGGGGTTAGATTGCAAAAGAATGGGTTAAAACCCACTTGTCCTAAGTTTGGGGTGCTAATGCGCCCATGATTAAATGAAATCCAAGTTTAGACGGCAAGGATCACAGCGCCCGGATCAACGACGCATATTGAATTTCGGACCCCCCTGGCCTTTCTACCTTTAAGCGGGGATGGGTGGGGTCCGGAATCGGGGGCGCACCTCTCCGACGGCCCAGATCAACGCACCAAGATCAACGGCAATAAAGTCAATTACGGACACCCCCTGCCTTTCTACCTTTAAGCGGGGGGGGGGTCCGGAATCGTGGTTGCAGCTTTCCGACGGCCTAGATCCTAGCGCCCGGATCAACGGCACTCACGTACTCCCATCATTTTCAACTACTCCGTGTTTAGCCAGTGTGGGCCCTTCTCCCGTCTTGTCATCCTCCAGAACCGCCTTTCCCTTGCTGCCGTGTGTCATCTGTCCCCCTCCACTATTTCGACCAGATGGCCCTTTCCCTATTTCATCGACCACTCTCCCACCTACTCCACTTGTATCCTTTTTCCATGTGTCATCCCCATCCGCCTCTCTCACGCCTCATCGTTTCTTACTTCACCCCTGCGGTTGTGGCCCCATCACTCTGTTGCCGAGCCCCCACCTTCCTCTCTAGCCTCCATACCCATCCTCCAAGCCATTCAGTTATTCCAGGTGGCAGCACGAGAAGTCTTCCATATCCCAAGGTGCTGAGCTGGCCAGATCATCCTCAATCCCCATGAAGCAGTTATTGAAGCGGTTGGTGGTGGTTAGACATTGTCTCCACCATAATGGGGAATTCCGACAATGAATTAAAGGCACGTCGATTCGTCAAGGAAACTGTCAGAGGATCGATCGCATCTGCCATAAGTTGCATGACCATTCAAAGATTGTGGCCGCAGATTGTCATAAGCCATGCAGACGCAAATCCTTCAATGCAGTTTCTTGGTTCCGCTGCTGTTGTTGTTTTGAGTATATGTAGGCATTTTCACCATTTTTGTATCTATCAATGGTTGAGCTAAGCTCCCGACTGTAAAGTTTCAACGAACATTCTGGTTTCCTGGTTATGCCTCTGTGTTAGACTTCTTGTTTTATGACAAACAGTTCTCCTTTTTCATCTTTGTTTCATCTTATGCCAGAGAGTCCACAGTCGAAGGATTCGCGTGGATTGAACAATCTTGTTATGATAAAGGATTTGTTGTGACATTGTTGTACCCTCTGGTGTTCTCTGTTTGAATGTAAAAGGATTTTGTGTTCGAATGCTTTCTTCTCCAGTCTGTTACAAACCAGATGTTTGTGATAGACCTTTGCACTCTTCTAATGCAAGTCTTCCCCCTACTCACCCTATATTGCAACTCACTGTTTGAAGTTTATCAAGAGATCACTCGTTCAAGCATGCCTAGTCTAGTTTCTGCGTTGAGATGATATTGTTCTGAGTTTCCTCCATTTGATCACCCCTTTAAGCAAATCGTGACATTAAACTGATGGGCGTCGGGCTCTGCTCCTACAAGCAATCCAGGAGTGACCTCCGTCGCAAAACATTTCTGACGCTGTTGCCGAGGACGAAGTTGAATATTTTCCCCGGGATTGAATGACAAAGATTAAGCTGATTTTGAAGGTGCATCAGATATCAGAACTTGAAGATTGCTACTGTGCACTTGGCGACTCCATTGTGACGACTCCACTGTGACGAACCCGTTGGATTAATTGTGGCTTCCGGTGGCAGACACATGCAGTCCAATCCACAACTGCCTCTGGCTGCTACTGAAGAAAATCCGGAGGTGATTCTCAGAAGAGGAAAGGCTCCTCAAGGAGAAAGCTTCGTATCCGAATCAGGTATTTCCCCACCTCCCTCTGTAAGAACTCCATTTCCTTATTCTCAGTTTCCTAGTCATCCTTCCTCTGAGGTTTCCTATTTTCTGAACTTCGGGAGTGTTCCTGCTGAGTTTTCTCCTCCTGGTCTAGTATCAGAGGGAGAGATCCTTGTCACTCCCCCCTCCCTGGAAGTTGTGCCTTAGTACAGACCTCAGACCTTAGAAGGTTTCACTACTCCTCCTTTTATTGCCACTACTGCACGGAGAGAAGCAACTGCACATTCAGGTCCCTTAGACTTCTCTTTGTTTTCCCCGTCGTCTCCTTCGAGAGCCTCTTTTCCTACATCTCCCGTTCACACTCCTTCTCCCGCAAGTTCTCCTCCACCTAATATCCCTATGGTTGGTGCTAATTGTTAAGAACCAAACATCAATATAGCATGGAAAAACCTCAGGAAAAGTACTCAACGCCTTGAAGCTGAGATAATTTCAGATAATAAGCCTCTTCGAGGGGGCAACCTCCTTTTACCCCACTTAAATGTTCAAGTACAAGATGATTCAAAATG
>SNQJ01S0082349.1:0-35202 GCA_010110895.2 Picea sitchensis
TGAGAGCTCTTGGATTAGAGTTTTGTATGAGATTGTTTCATGATTCATGATATACATAATATATGATAGTGGGGTTTTTAGCTTTACGCTTTCCCAATAAAAATTATGTGTTGTGTGTTATTGATATTTCACTTTGTGCATTGTGGTTGTGATCGTGGTTTAATTTAATCCACAAGAATAATGGTAAAAGCGATTTTGTATTTAACAGTAGTGGCAATTGTTAGATCAGGAGAATCACAGGAATACATTAAGTGCATCGAATTTTCTACATGGTATTAGAGCCACGGAGGCCACGGAGCTACAGAAGTGAGGTGCGAACATAATTTCATTCTCGCAGGTCCCGTCTCTAGCAGGGTGCGAACCCTAGTACTGAAAACTTCTGGTGTATGTCCATCTTCATTGGGTCATCTTCATTTAAAATTCACTTATTTATTTATCTATTTATGTTTTAGTTGTATGTCCTTGAACTCCTTCAAATCCTCATTTCCTTTTGTCATCCCATTCTTCTCATATGCACTATGGTTCCTTGGTCTGAACACTATCCAGTCAAGTTTCACTTGGCCATTCTGCAATCCAACCAATGTGTTTTATTTTCAGCAGCCTCTCCTAGGCAGTCATATCCAAATTTACCTTTATAAAACATTACAACACCCTGGAATGAAGTAGCTCAAAACTTCCATCACTTTACTACCACAACACTCTTGAATCAAATATTGTTACTCCTAGTTGTTCATTAAGTTACTTCATTAACCTTTCCCTATGAAACCATACTTTTCACACTTAAGCTTTGCAACTGTATACACCTATCTTCCTTCAAGGCTAGGTAGTCATACTTTTCCTTTCTATGCCATTCAATAAAAAAATTAATCTGCTATCTTCATATCCTATGTGAGGATTCCTTCTTTGGTTGTACCTATAATTTATTCATATCTTGTAGTTGTTGACTAATACTTTTGTTCCACTATTCTTGAGTTCTTTGTCCACCTTTCAATTACTTTCTCTGTACTTATTTATTACCTCATCCAACTTTTGTAAGCTCTGTCATGCTTCCATGACTCTAACGTATGATCCTATTCTTGAATTGGTCTGATTATACCTCTAATCATGCCAAAAACTGCAACCAATCATCTGGTTATAAATATACACATCATACAAAATTTTCAATTAAACTTACAACTACCTTTTCTATTTACTTCATGAATAAAATTATATCAATCTTCATATTATAACAATTCCCTATTATTTTCCTCTAAATCCTCTTAATCATCTTTCCAACGACTGTACTCTCACCCCAATTCAATATTGGAGCTTAAATTTAGGGCTCCCTGAAAAACCACTTTCATCCCCATTAGGTGATACAGAAATTGAAATATGCAAAGGTGCCTCCTTCAAACCACGTCCATGTGACCACGGATCGAGATCGTGGGATTCATCACCCTTTAGCACCTCGCTCTATGTTTTCCTACACATGAGATTGCGTGAACAACAAGTCCAAGGGTTGGTTTACTTCCAGACCCATTTTACCTTAAAATGAGACTGAAATAGGGACCAAGTCCTACAGACTTTGGCCTTCGTTTGTTTTCCCCCAGAGTTACACTTCACCGAAGCCTTTAACAACTCCACTAGAAAAAATAGACAATCGAGATTTAATCTCACGCTGAATGGATGGTCCTTCCCCCATCTAGAGGCTTTAAAGATATCAATGGCTACGACTTAATCAAGCCTTGAGACAAAAGGCTCTCAACCAATTTGTAAATTTGGTGCTCTGGGATTCCGAGATATTTCCATTCCTGAGTCTTCCACTTCCCCAGAGTGAAAATCCTCTGAAGTAATTACCTTATTCATCCACGGATTAAATGGGCGGTTAATAATTAATCAAGTGTTGAGACAGATGGTTCTCACACACTCCGAAAATTCGACGCTCTGGGGCTCCGGGATAATTCCATTCTCGACTCTACCACTTCCTCGGAGTGATAATCCTTTGAAGTGCTTACCCTGATCTCCCTTTTCTTGATATGACAGTTAAGAAAGGTCTCGAATGAAACCTATATCGATGGGTTGCATGGCTTCATGACTTTGGGTTTTGACACTTTCCACTGAAAGAAACTTGGAAACCCTCGAAGTCACATACTCTCAGAGATGACACAACACATTGATGTCACCCAGCGTGACGTGGACCCATGGCACATGTGCCACATGTTACTCAAAAATAGATATATCGGGGTCTAAAAGGTGATGAATCCAGATCACACATGTCCCCACATGACCCCCTACCACGTGGTACAAGCCACGTCATCAATCAAATCCAGGACTCCTGAGCTTCGGGCTTCGAAATTTTCCCAAGTCCAACACATGCTACATCTCAGATAGCTGAACACTGAAATAAATTGATGTCTTACACTCCTCACACAACCAACAAATATGATTAACTCTGGGCTTCGAGCTTCGGGGATTCTTGCTCCAAATGACCCCCATACTCCCAAACTACCGAACTTCGAAGTGGTGAGGTTCCAAAGCCCCAAAGTTCACTATCCTCTGACCCTTTCTAGATCTGAATGTCCTAAACACTCTTGAAGTCCTTCCCTCGATCTAACGGTCGATGAAAAATTTTGAGACTTTGGTGCTCAGGGGATTTGGGTTATAGAAGTTCATCAAAGTTTAAAAATCCTAAAGCGGTCAACGTCAAGTGACCACGATCAACAGTGGGGATCCTTTTGTGCCTCCCATTATATTGGATGGATGACAGGACTTCGCGACTTCGGTATTCGACAGTTCATGCTTTGTCGACCTTCCAAGATCACTGAAGTGGTGAAGTTCCAGAGTCTTACCTTTCGCACTTGGCCTCGATCAACGGTTGACAATCAACACTCTAGATCTAATGGTTTGGACTTAACCTTACCCCAACCTCTGGTTTCACCTTCATTGGATGACCCTTGTTCACCTGCCCTCTAATCCAATGATCTAGATCTCTCTTGATCCCACAGTGGAAATCACTCCCAAATTCGAAAGCTACGGTCAAGATCCTTCGATCCCTTACAAAGTATCTCTAATGTTCTAGCTTCTGCGCAAACTCTACAACACCATTCCTCCTGAGCTTCATGATTTTAAGGTCATAAATAAATATCAACCACGAGACTCTGACCAACAGATTCGGCCCATATCGGCCTAGTGTTTCAACCAGAATCTCTGATACCAATCTGTAATGTACCCATCCACCCACAGGTCAGGATATGCTACTTAATCATATGCAACGCACCCAACAACCAATAGGCTAAGCACGCTACAGTCCCAAGACTCAGTTCTTTGATCTTATATCGAAATCAAAAGACTTTTCATTAATAAAACAAGCATGAAAACCACATACATAAGACAAGATCCTCTCCACAGCATAGAGCAGTAAACAATGTGCCATGCACAAAAAATAACCAGCAGATAGGCACATTAAAAATACATATCTTAGATATAATTAGATACACAGTGGAAATAAAGATTACATAGAAAACACAGAGAGCATTTATCTTTGCAAGTAAAAGTTCACCAACTTGATGCAGACCAAGGACGTTCCTCCCAACCATAGAAATTGTTGTTCTTTTACTCTCAACAGCAGGTCACCCCCTATCCATGGATATGAATCCATAAGGATGGTTCCTAGGCCAATTATAAACACACAGTAGTTGGCTAACTATCTCTCGGGTTTCCCAACCACACAACAAATCTGAATTTCCAGCTCTCTTTTCCCCTCATCCTGCACAACCCAAACAAATGAACACCATTATCTGCCATGCAGTCCCTCAGGATGTCCCCATTTCTCTTTAGGGCTCCAGTGCTACTGGATAGGAAATCTCCCTACTGGAAACTCCAAGGATTCTCATTTATGGATAGCTCTATATGAACTTCCATCAAGCTCATAACTAACAGGATTTTCAGAACTCAAGCCATCATAGTCCTTTCAACACTCACAGCAATCGAAATTACACCAACCCTCTTCTACCCAACCTGCACAACCTAAGAGAATGGACCCCCTTCTCTGCCGCATAGTCCCTCGGGTTGTCCATCTCCTTGCAGGGCTCCAGTGCTTCTGGTCAATAATCTCCATGCTGGGACTCTCAGGATTTGTAGTTGTGAGAAAAATTAACCAAGAGCCACCCAAACAACCATTCATATCCATGCTCAGACCAAGAGCACACGAAATATCCAGAATGAGTGAGGAAAAAGGAAGAATAAGAAGAAGAATAACGGGGAAGAAGACAAAGAAGAACGGGGAAGAATACGAATAAGAAGAAGAAGAACCCCCAAAACATCCCCCAAGGGAAGTTTATATAATTACATGAAGACAAGAGACACATGGCCTCCCTTCCAAAAATCTCATCTAACCACTTTTCTCCATAAAATCAATTATGGGTAAATAAAAATATAATAAAAAACATTTATCCCCTCAAGCCCCCTCTCTCATGGAATCATATCCCCCTATCTCTTTTGTCCTTGACTGTCTTGCGGCTAGCGGTATATTTTATTAATGTATATGAAGTATTACATTTCTTAGGCACTCTGGCCCTTTTTCAAATTTACCGTCTCACTAGCCTAAGTCACAATTACATAATACATTATAGTTCATAAGGGTTAAAACTGGGATGTTACAATTCAACATAAAAATGAAATGGTCTATCGCACGAGAGAAATTTGAAAGAGTATTACTTATAAATATCAAGAAAATATTTTGATAGATTGACTTCAAATATTTTATATTCAAAACTCGGAATTATAAAATATAGTCAAAATCAATCTTGAATTAGTTCTCTAGGATTTATCAAAATGATAATGTTTGTTACAATGCTTGAAATTAAATGCATGTGTCCATAAGGGACTGGGATTGGGGCTCCCGTAGACCATAAATAAATATTTACAAGAAAAATTTTGAAGAATGAAGGGGTGGAGTGTAACGCGAGCAACCGAATCTGGAAAGAAGACAAGAAGAAGTTATTAGAATTCAGTTATGCTTTTCTGATGAAAGAATTAGTATAACTAGATGAAAATATGATAAAGAGGGAAATATGTGATTCAGTGTAGACTTACTATGATGGACTCTCTCTCTCTTTTACTTTCTTGTTGATGTGCCTTTTGTACCTTTGCTCGTTGTTGTTAGGTGGTCAATTGTAACTCCTTCCGTTGGTATTTCAGAAACCTTGGCAATAGACTTTTTTAACCACTCTTCAATATAATCCCTTAATTGAGCAACTATCACTTCTTGTTTCACCTTTATATTAGACAATTTCCCTCAATTTTTCTATAGTTTATAGATAAATTTTGCAACGTATTTTCAATATCTTCATTTTTATTAGTATATTCAACAAGCCAGTTGTCAATGTCATCATATGTGAACTCAACTATGCTATCAAAGTTTTCAGCCAATGCCTTTTTTAGGCCTTCTATTTTTTCTTCAAACTATTGTCGGGTCATGAGAATTGAACTTGATATTACCTTAGGGTTTTAGACTTAGATGGTGCTACCGACGATATCCAAGCCAACAATATTTGAATATGATTTTTTCCTTTTTCATGGCACATCATTTAATTGACTCAATAATCCCCTTATTTTATTAACTTTTTCGATCCAACATGCCTTTAATTGGTTCACATGGATTTGGGAGGGAAAATCTTATTATTTTCTTCTTTTGTCAGTCATCACCGATACATTTTCTATGAAAATTGCAACTCCATCTATGAAAAATCCTTCATCATTCTTAAAATATGAATTCAAATACCCTTTAGTATTCAGGATTATGAGGCCGAGAGAGGCAAATATTTTCGCCATGTCCCATAATTCTAAAATTAATGACATTATTTTCTTTATATTTTCTTCGACAAAATGTCGAGTGGCAACATTCAAATTTGAAATTCCTTTAACTCTTGAACTTGACTATGCAATTTATTCAAAACTTCTATCAAGTTGAATCATGACAACAAGGGTTTCCAGAATAGGTGGAGGCATGAGGGTTTCTTCCAATTCCTTGAATCTTTCTTTTATCCAAACATTTTCTTCTTCCATATTAGCTATTGAGAAGTCCAATGTGTCTCCTGTGACCTTGTGAATTGAAGACAATTTTGATGGAAACATGTTTCGGGTGGAAATGGCAAACTGTGATTTTCCCCTCCTACTCTTTGATGTACTTTCAAAAACCATTTTATTTGAATATTTTTCAAATGAGGTGCTCTGTACAACAAAGGTTTCTTCATCAGGAAAGACTTCATCGTGGACAACTATTGTAGAAACATGTTGTACATTTTCATGAGTAGGTTCGTCTTTGTCTGGGAAGTGGGTATTCTTGATATCAACATCTATGTCCATATAATCCAACAAGATATCATTTTTAGGTGCTTTTGTATCTCCTCCTTCTTGATGAGAATTGGTTCTTTTCCTTTTAAATTTTAGCTTATGGGGGTTTTCTAAATTTCATGAAATGCAGGGAACGCCCACACTAATCCTAGCATAAGAGAAGAAGAATTTAATCGAGAAAGAAAATGACACAAGAAATCACACAGTACACCGATATTTTACCCTATAAACCCTTAATCGAGAAAAAATGCACTCCTTTAAGTATTCTTCTCTCTGGTTGTCTTATTCATTCAAAATAAAAGGCTACATGTATAACCTTGGTCCACACCTAAAACACAATCAACATCATACCCTCTTGCACATGCAAGGAAAACCATGTATCAAATTACCTATATAACATATGTATGACCAACAACCTACACTTTAGACATGCATTTACCTGCAAGAGTGCATTATATTATTACCTTACAACAACAACATTTACAAACTTATAACATGCCTCTTTATAGGTTTTACAACAGAAAAAACCCTAAATATTGGTGCCCAAAAATGGTTACAGATCCATGTATTTCATTGGCTACAAATCCCACAAATCCTAGAATTATGTTACAGTCGGCTCTAAGTTGGGCTTACCAGTTGGCCTTCATTCAGTCTCTAGTTGTTCATATCACACCAGCACTTCGACCTCTTTTCATTTGAATTGTCCTCGATATCTTCGACTTTGACTTTACCTAGTCGAATTCCTTGACTTTTGACCTTTTGTCGATCTACATCAACTTTGACTTGCTATCAATCCACCTCGACTTCGACCTGATGTAGATGTTGTCGATCCACCTCGACTTTGACTTTCACTACAAAGAATATAACAACCCAACATTCCCACTACATGGGAAATGTCAGGTCAAGTGGAGACAATCACATACATTAGAATACCAATAAAACTTGCATAGAGAGCATGTGACATGTTCTTTATCTCTTCCTGTGTATTTGGATACTGTTAGCAGTAAGACTTGCTCCCAGTGGAATTGGCACCTTCACGAGTTTGCAATCCTACATGTTGAATCCTTTCAGAATTGTTTCAATATACTTTGTTTGATTAAACCAGATATTTCCAGTGGCTCGATCTCTCTTAATCTCGATTCCCATAATGAAGTTAGTTTCCCCGAGATCCTTCATGTCAAACATGGAGGATAACTACTTCTTCACCTCCTTTATTGCATCCATGTTGTTTCCAATCAGCAACATGTCATCGACATACAAAGCTACATATATGAAACACCCACCTTCTTCCTTACAATATATGCAGTGATCAAATTTTCTTCTCACAAATCCAAAACTAAGGATGTATGTGTCAAACTTATGGTACCACATCCTTGGAGATTGATTTAGACCATAAAGGAATCTTTTGAGTTTTCACATCAACTCTTGCTTTCCCTTTACTACAAATCCTTCAGGATATTTCATGTAGATTTATTCTTCCAAGTTCCCATGTAGGAACGTTGTCTTCACATCCATCTATTCTATATCCAGAACGAATTTTGCATCCAAAGACATTAGTATTCTAATGGAAGTTAGTTTTGAAACAGGGGAAAAAATATCACCGAAGTCGACTCCCTTGACATGGGAATGTCCTTTCTCTACCAGTCAAGCTTTGAACTTATCGAATTGTCCTGCGACATTCATATTATTCTTGAACACCCTATTGTTACCGATGGGATTTATTCCACTAGGTAACTTGACTAAATCCCATGTCTCATTCTTGTATAAGGATTCAATCTCTTTGACCATGGTTTCTTTCCGTAGCTTACCCTCTGTTGATTCGACTGCCTCACCGACTGACTTGGAATCATCATCAATGGAAGTTAACATGAATGAAGAATGAAAGACAAGTATACTGTACCTTTCAATTATTTTTCTTATTCTTTTTTACCTACTTACCACCTGAGTCATTTTTTCCACCTCTTCCTTTGATTCAGTCGACTCATCTGAATCATATTCTTCATTCCTCAGTTCAAACTGCACCATATCAGGATTATTCTCAGTAGGAAAAAATTCCTCATGCTCAGATTTACCTATGAATTCTATGAATACCACATATTGACTGTACATTGTTCTCCTTGATGCAGGATCCAAAAGCTTATATCCTTTCATCCCTTCTTTGTATCCGATGAAAATACATTTGACTTCTTTCTTTTCTCCTCTCTTCCTTGGGAAGATGAAAAAATGCATCATAGCTAAATACTTTGAGATGTTCCAATGAAGTATTCTTACCCTACCATACCTCATTTGGAGTCACGTCTACTAGTTCCGACGAAGGAGACATATTCACAATATATCTTGCAGTCTCAACTGCCTCCGCCTAGATTTATTATGTGAGCACAAGACCATTGAGCATGCTCTTTGCCTTATCCATCAACATTCTATTAATTCTCTAGAAAAATCCATTTTTTTGTGGGGTATATGGTGTGTTACTATGGCGTGCTATGCCACACTTCTCTTAGAACTGATCAAATTCCTTTCCACAAAATTCACCACCATTGTCAGTCCTTGTCATTTTAATCCTCTTCTCTATCTAGTTTTCCACAAGACCTTTAAACTCCTTAAATCTCTCAAAAAACTTTGATTTGTTCCTTAGTAAATATATCCATGTCTTCCTAGAAAAATAATCTATGAAGGATACATAATATAGGGATCCACCAAGTGAAGGAATTGTAACTGGGCCAAACACATCACTATGCACTAGTTCTAAAATCTCATTTTCCCTTGTTGCTACAAATGGGAACCTTACCTGACTTTGTTTCCCATATATGCAATGTTCACAAAAGTCGAATTCTAAACCACATTCAAGAAAACACTCGAACATACCTTTTGTTTGCATAGCTCAAAGTCCTTTTTCTACAATGTGTCCCATCCTCTCATGCCATAACCTTGTCGGGTCGAGTTCATCATGTCTTTTCGAGTCGGTTTGAACTGAATTGGCTTGATTTGAGTCTATTTGTGCCAACGTCGAGTCGAGGCTAGTCATAGTCAAGTGGATTTCAGGAGCAACAATGTTGTTGCATCTAGTCAAGTCAACATTCCCTACTATCTTGTATAGGGTACAAATCTGAACTCCTTTCATTAATACCATCGCACCTCTAACCATAGTACACAAATCCTTATGAAATAGAGTATGCACACCTACATCACTCATATTTCTCACAGATATCAGGTTTCTTTCCAAACCTAGAATGTGTAGCACACCTGGAAGGGTTCTTTTCCTCCCAGCATGCAGTGTTAGTTAGAATCTTCCTTGTCCGACAATTCTGGTTGTCGAGTTGTCCCCCAAGAACACATTTCCCCCATCATATTGTTCATATTCACATAACCATTCTTTTTTTGGTGTTGTATGATAAGATTCTCCTGATTCGATCAACCAAACATCTTGATCTGACCGTGTATTGGTTGATGCCAGGTACACATCACCTCCCTTTTATGAGGTCATCCTCCTCTCAGTCGACTACTTCTCGTCAATTCTAGAAATTACTCATGTTTCCTTCGACTTATAGTCTTTTTTATAATTCCCATATTTACCGCATTTTTAGCATCTTTGCGTCGACTGAACTGGGGATTTAGATATACCCTTCGACTTGAACTTTCTACTGGAGAATCATCCTTTATCATTGTCTATCATTCGACGTCTCACTACCATAAAATCTTTGGTCGATCCTTTCATGTTCTTTATTCTCATTTCTTCTGACACTAGAGAAACAACCATGTCCTCTAGTGCTAGTGTGGTTGTATTACTCCCAATAGCCACGACTAAGTTATCCTAGGAGTCTGGAAAAGAAGATAATAGGTCGATACATTTATCCTCATTAGTGATATTTATATCCACAGATGATAACTGGATTAACATGGTATTAAACACATTTAAATGCTCAGTCACTGAACTACCGTCACCCATCCTCATAAGATACAGTTTCTTTCTAAGAAACAACTTATTTACCAGAGATTTTGACTGGTATAAGATTCCCAGCTTGTCCCACAGTTTCTTCGTTGAAAATTCACATGGGACATTCAACAGTACTGAATCTGCAAGATAAATCCATATCGTACTTATTTATTTTCTTTCGAGTTTCTGTCATTCTTCCATCGACATGCTTGTCGGTTGGGTACTTGGACAGACTGTTGTCCATTTTTCTCGATCCACAAGAATATCTTCTATTTTAAGATTCCAAAGCTAAAAATTATGGCCATTGAATCTTTCTATCTCTATTCTAGAATTTCTCTCCATTATTTACCATGATTTTTAAAACAATTGATGACTTATGACTCTTACTGTACCTAGGTTTTAGTTCTCAGATTCATTTTTTGCAAATCAAGATCTGATATACTTGCCAAAGAATAGCACTACTCTTATAACTCACTTGTCAGGGAAAACCTAAGCTCTTATACCGAATGTTAGGAAATGCAGGGCACTTCCAACATAATCCTAGCAGAAGAGAAGAAGAATTTAATCAAGAAAGAAAATGACACAAGCAATCACACAATACACCGAGATTTTACCCTGGAAACCCTTAACCAGGAAAACCAACATTTTGTTGAGAGTTCTACTCTCTTGTTGTCTTATTCATTCAGAATAAAATAATTAATTGTCTAACCTTGGTCCAAACCTAAGACATAATCGACACCATACCCTCTTGCACAGGCAAGAACAACCCTATATCCAATTCGGCTTACATATGCATGACCAACAACCTACACTTTACACATGTATTTACCTGCAAAAGTGCATTCTATGATAAATTTACAATAGCATCCTTTATGACCTTACAACACGCCTCTTTATAGGCTTTACAACAGGAAAAACCCTAAATATCGGTGCCAAAAAATGGTTTCATATCCATGCATATCATTGGCTACAAATCTCGTAAATATCAGGGTTTTGTTACAACCGACTCCAAGTTGGGTTTACCAGTCGACTACCAATCAGCCTTCATTCGGTCTCTAGTTGTTCATATCACACCTTCACTTTGACCTCTTGTTGGTTTACTTTCCATTGATATCTTCGACTTTGACTTTACCCTATCGGCTTCCTCAACCTTCAGCCTGTTGTCGATCTACCTCGAATTCGACCTGTTGTCGATCCACCTTGACTTCGACCTGATCTCTATGTTGTTGACCCACCTCAAATTCGAATTTCACTGCAAAGAATATAACAACCCAACACTAAATTCCCCTGAGGAGGGTTTATCTCTTCATCATCTCTTGAATTATTGCTCAAAGTTTTTATTTGTTGGACCACTCCAAGATGATGGTTTACCTTAGGTAAAAAAAAATTGTAGGAAATGGAGGGTGATTGATCATTCTTTTCACTAGAGGGTTTGCCTTTATCTTTGTTATTTTATGTGCTACTTACAATGGTCTCTATATCGCCAACATTTATACCAATTTCTTGAACATGAGAGTCGTGAATATCACCCTCTTCTCCAAACATAAGTGCATTTATAAGTGAAAGACTGAGCCCAACTGATATTATGTGGTTATAATAAAGGTGATCAGGGTCAAACACTATGATCTCTTCTGCAAATCTCATGTTAAACTGATCAAAATAGGAAGCATACTCATCAATATTGGAAATTCCTCTTAAAATATTTTTTCCAACTTTCCAAGGCAGAGGGATAAATTATTTTTTCCTTTTTTCATAAAAAGTATGAAACCATAATTTGTACTTTCTTTCCACTTCTATGATAAACAATTTTTCATTCACATCATAGGGAAGAAATATAGGTTTTTTCGTGAGAACAAAAAATCCCGATGATATTATAATCATCCATTTTTTCTAGAACCCCCTTTCCATTTAGAAAAGTCTATGCTTCTAAAGAGAGTTTGGAAGTATCATCTCCAAAGAGTAATTTCTTGAATTTAGACACAAAGATATTATATACTTCATAAAAATAATAACCAACTTTATGTCTCTACAGAGCTTGATATATCATATTTCTAGGGTCTACCATTGAATTCACCCTTTTGTCGATACTTAAATCTTTGAAAACATGACAGTACGGGATAGCAAAGATTAGATAGGATGCCATATATAACTTCTTTTCAATTTTGAAATTTGTAAGGGTCCTTCAAATAACTCACCTGAATTTTGGATATGTCTTCTAGAATTGAGGCAGCATCTTGTAGATACTCTTGCAGGAGTTCAATTCCATTGTTTTTTCCCTTCAGCAAATTTTTGGCCTCTTCTCCTTTTTAAACCAAGTTCGACTCTGACAATTTTAACATCTTCTTAAAAACCAAGGGCGCCAATGAAACAAGGGGGCCTCTTTGCAATGGGATGGTTCTTCTAATCTGGACAAATTTTTCAATGAAATAGGTAATGATATATTTACATTCAAAAAGCTCAGGAACGCAACTGACGAGAGATATTCCTAATGTCCACACCTTATTTTTTCTCTATCTGGAAATGTTGAATAGTATTGATAAGACCTAGACCAATGGTAATTCTATGCTTATATGGTGAACAGGTTCAAAGTATCCTTGTAGAACTGTTGTTTTCTTACGGCCATGTTCATAAAGTTGGAAAACTTATTCATGATATCACTTAGCATAGTATCATGACCCTTAAGTTAGATTTCCTTGGTGAAAGCATTATCTTTAAATTAATTAATTTTCCTCGATATAAACATCATTAATTAACGACCTTTTCATAAATGAATTTAGCAGTTGATTCCATGAAAATATCATTTAATGTGACTCAATAAATGTGGAGGAAGGGGACACATCATGGAGGGGAGTCAGAGTGGAAATTTTTCAAATGAAAATGCAATTTTGCAAGTCTGAGATGAGTGAAACGACTAAGTATTGAAATCTGGAAGAGAACTTATGAGAGGTAGAAAAGTAATTGTGTGCAATTCTGTGATAAGAAAAATAAACTAAGTGTCGAACCGGATGAAAAATGAAAAGGGAAATAAAAACAAGTCTGTGAATATGATGGAAATGTATAAGTATGGTAGGCAAGACAAAACAAAGAGATGGGTGAAGGAGGTGTGGGATACACGACAAAGAAATTTTAAGGGAGGGGGAAATGCATGAAAGGAAAAAGAGAGAAAATAAGGGAAAACATATGTCATTCAAAAATTTGCTCCAACTGTGGGATGATACCCCCCTGTGAGTTGTCAAGGAACTAGAATCTTAAGACCATGTGTCTTATATGTTGGGAAATGGGGTCAAAATGGTAATAATATAAAAAACAAAAATAAAAATTATGTACAAAGAGAAGAGAGAATATCAAGAAAATAAACTTTTCAAGTGTTGTTCGTTGACAGGAAACATCAACTTCTTCCCCTTCATATATTTCAACATACCTGAGTTGAAACCCAAAATTTTCTCAATAAGATAAGGCCCAATCCAAAGTTATTCAAACTTTGTATGCAATGACGACTTCTCTTTTTCCTTGTTCTAGAGTAACACCAATTCACCTTTCTGAAAATTCTTAATCGTCGCTCTTTGATCGAATTTTTTTTAGCATTTTGTTGCCTCTGTGATATTTTCTTTAGATCTTCATTTCTTTCTTCCTCCAATTTTAATAATTGATTCAATCTCTTATGAAAAGGGGAAGTATCCTCAATGTTTATTGCATAAGTCAAAGCATTCAATTCAAGGTTGAGTGGAATTTTGGATTCTTTTCCATAAACCAATACATAAGGGGAGATTCCAATGTTGTCTTTTGATGTCATATTGCTTTCGCACAAAGCATCTATCAACTTCACATGCTAATATTTCTGTTTTTGATTAATTGTCTTCTTCAGAATGTGGATAAGTGTCTTGGTCATTGATTCAGCAAGCCCAATTCCTTGTTCATAGTAATTCGATGAATTCCCCATTACAATACCATACTCCCACAAAAGTCAGTGAAATTTGATCCAGTTAAAATTGAGCCATTGTTTGTGATAAACTTCTTCGGTACTCCAAATCTTGACAAAACATTATCTTTAAGAAATCTAATCAACTCCTCAGAATCAACCTTTTTCAGTGCCACTACTCCTTCCATTTCGTGAAGTAGTATGTGGCGGTGATAATATACATATTCCCTTTACTTGACTTCATATTTATTGTCCCAATGACATCCAACCCCCATTGTTCGAATGGTTCTTCTACTAATATAGGTTGCAAAGGCATTTCAAACTTCTTCATCTTTCCTGAGAATTTTTTACAGGAAAGACATCTTCTCACCATTGCATATGAATCCTTGAAAATTAATGGCCAGGAATATCTTCCCCTTATTATCTTATGCATTGTAGAAGATGGTGTGAAATCTCATCCACACATCAGTTCTTGGGCCTTCTTTTCATCTACACATCTCAATAGCATGCCATCATATTTTCTTCTAAATAATATTTCAGCAATCAATACATACTGACTCTACTTCATCTTCAAAGATCTTCTTTCCTTTGGAGTCACCATGATAGGAAATTGCCTGGATATTAAATAAAAGTTAATGTATTTATACCATTCTACACTAGATATGGATTTTCCAAGTGATATTGAAACCACTCCATTCAATACATCACTATCTGCAATGAGTTTAAACAATCCTTGTCCTTTGACTGCCTTCAAAGGATTGAATTCAACATCATACTCTTGAATTTTAGCTAGCCAATTCGCTCACTTCCCTTCTCTTAATTGTTGATTCAAGAGCAGTTTTACTAGTGAAGATGGAGCATATGCTATGAGATGAGAATTCAAAATGTAAGTCCGGAAATGTGCCACTTCTTTTACAAGAGATAGATCTTGTTTCTCCAATTATGAATATCTTAGATCATATTCATGGAAGGTTTTAATCATAAAACTTATTGGTAATTCATAACCTTTATCATTTCTCTGAGTGAGGACCGGGGCCACAACACTTTTTGTAGAAAAGGAATATATGATAAAATCTCGCTTAAAATCTAGACTAATAAGTACGGGTGCGATAGTGATTGCTCATTTGATATTATTGAAGGAATTCTAAGTATATGAAGTCCACTCAAATATTTGATCCCTTTCTAATAATAAATTTATCAATTTGAAAATACTTGCATAATCAGGGACAAATCTTTTCACAAAGTTCATTTTCCCAAATAATGATTGTACCCCTTTCTTTGAAGATGGAGGATTGAGTTCGTTTATGGCCTTAATTCTTTCTGGATCAATAAAAATTCCTTCTTTACTGACAATGTGTCCCAAAAAATTCCCTTCATATATAGGGAACACACATTTCTTTGGATTTAGAGAGATCCCATATGACCTACACCTTTCAAAAACTTGTCTCAAATGATGAATATGTTATTCTCTTTCTTTTGAATGGATGGTTAGATCACCCTCGCAATCCACCATAAATCTCCCTATCAAGTCTTTGAATGCATGATCCATAGCCCTCTGAAAAATATCTCCAGTGTTTTTTAAACCAAAGGGCCTCCAGGCATACTCATATGTCTCCCAAGGTGTTATGAAAGTCATCTTGGGCTTGTCTTCTTATGCAACTAAAACTTGATTATACCCAAAAAATCCATCTAACATGGACATACAAGTATACCTGGTAACTTGTTGAAGAAGAAATTCCATGTTAGGTAGAGGATAGTTATGTTTTATGCTTTCTTTATTTAAATATCTAAAATCAACATAGAGCCGAACTTCTCCAGACTTGTTCCTCACCACTATTGGATTTGAGAGATAATTTGAATGTCTAATGGGATATATGATCCCATGTTTTTTTTAGTTTCTCCAGCTCTTCTTTTATCAATGGCTTCAACTTGGGATTCATCATTCTAATTTTCTGCTTGAAAGGATTTGTCCCTTCTCTTAATGGTATAATATGTTGGAATATGGATTTTTCATATTCTTTCATATCATCACAACTCCATGAAAATACATCAACATATTCTTTGAATAAGGCAGTATACTAATCAATTTATTTTTTCGTACAATCAAGCCCAAGGTTTACATGTTTTGGGGAATCCTCGGTTCCAATATTTATTTTCTTTGTTTCTTTCACCTTTCGAGTTGGTACTTATTATTTGATATTATTTTATTGATCATCTCATGTAAAAAGAGACTCTGATTTTACGCAATATTTTGAAATAGAGGCAACACTATTATCAATCTCCTCTAAATAATTTTCATTGGCCAAGAAATCATTCAATTCTTCATCATTTTCAAATACCTGAAGGTGTTACTGATTATCGGGCACCGAAGGTCTGAAAAATATTTTGACTTAAAATGAAATTTTGCTTTCAATGTCATCTAGATTAGATAATGAAGTGGCAAGGGCCAATGAATCCGCCTTTTGAATTTTCTCTTTGAGGATGTACTTTTTATTGAATGAACAAAAAGATTCCATTAATTCATTTACTCTTTTGACATATAACTTGAGTTTTTCCTTTTTGATTTTATATCTTTGAATGACTTGATTTATAATCAATTTAGAGTCGTCAGTTATAATCAAGTGTTCAATTTTCATCTCCAATGTTAGGATCATTCCTTGAATAAGTTCTTCATACTCTGCTTCATTTTTAGTACACAGAAATTCCAATCTGATAACATGTGAATATACAACTTTATCAAGACTTTTAAGTACAATTACAACCCTACTCCCTAAGCTTGAACATGTGCCATCAAATGACATTCTCCAATTTCCAATGAAAAAATCATCTTCTTGTTTCAAACTTTCATATTGTTCCAAATCAAGTATAGCATAATTTCCAATACCCACATCTATATAATCCTACATCATTTCATTGTCTTTATTTTTGAATGAAAATGATTTTATGGGCTCACGAGGAACTTTTGTTGGCATGTTTACAGGAAGAGTGTGCTTGTCATTGATGGAAAGAACAAAAGGTGGAGAAGAAGGCGAGAAAGCTTAGGAGGAAGAATGACAGTGGTCGTTGGATCACCAATCCCGAATACCCGAAAACCATTGGATCATTCTAAGTGGAAGGACAGGATAAGCTAGAAGATTAGAACCGTAGATATATTGAGCCATCGATATAAGAACATGATCGATGAACAACATTTTGTTCAGGTCAAAATTTGTGAGGAGGTTACTATTCAGGGAATATCACTTCGGAAGAATTGGCAACTTGAAAGTCGAATTACCCGAAGCCTGAAATCCGAAATGAATAAGGACCATCGGATCTGGAAAAAATGTGATGACCGTTAGATCAACGTCCAGTGACTAGAGGAAGTGAAAAGGAGAAGTACATATGTGATCTATTGGATCTAAGCACCGAGGATCAACAACCATTGGATCCAGAGATAAATGCACGAAGTTTAAGCCTTTGTATGAGCATAGGAGATCGAACTTGTCAAAGTTCTAAAGTAAGAAGGGACCATCCATCATCAAGACTGACAGGTGGCACACGATCCACAACTCCAGAGAGAATCACTTCGGGATTTTATGGTTGGAAAGGAAACGAAAAGTCCTGAAGTCCTGAAGGACGAAGGTATGAAGTCTCTCTCAGCCCTCGATCTAAGATACATTTCGGTAGTTAGGATGACCATTAGATCCAGGAGAAGAACATGTGTCACATGAGGATATCTACGTCAGCAAGGACACGTGGCACAATTATATAATGACAAGTGTCAAGTTGAATTGACATTTTAGGTACGTGAAAATCATGAATCTGAGTGACATGTGGCAGCTACTCAGGTCATGCCATGTCATCAAGTGACGTAATCAAGTTACTTCACTGTGCTATTTTTTACTTTGGGAGTTTTACCACCAGCGATTAGACTAAATTCCCTAAGTCCCGAATGTCGAAGACCCGAAGAAGATCCTGGCCGTTGATTTCCAGGAGGGGTAAGTGTCATAGGATTACACATTCGGGTGGAAATACTCCAGGAAAATGCAAAGGAGAAAGGTTTTAAATCTATGAAGCCCGAACAATCGAAGTAGCTGGAAGATGTCGATCTACGAGAGGACAGGTGTCACTAGATCACAAGCTCCAGGTAAAATGCTCGGAGGGAAGTCGAGCGAGGAGAAACTAAAATATAAGAATTTTGAAGGGAGAAGTCCCAGAGCGGAGGATAGTCGTTGGATTAAAGAGGACATATGTCATTAGATCTTCCATTTTGGAAGATATCCAGTCAGAAGAAACAAGAAGTTGAGATTTGAAATATTCAGAGTCTGGATACCCGAAGGAGATCTCAATTGTTAATCCAAGAGGGACACATGTCAGTGGATTTTCAACTCTGGAAGATTGACGTACGGAGGAAAGAAGGGTTTGAGAGTTGAAATATTGAATCTCGGATCATGAAATCAATCACAACTGTTGATCCACGGAACTTGAAAGGACAGGTCTAAATCATCAGTTCATGAGCAACGTCAAGATCATGAGATCGACAGTCCTGTCGCATTGCATGGATTGAAGGTGCACGAACATTAACTAGTTAAGGGCGAGACACAATCAAAACCAAGGTTTTGGAGAAAGGACACGTGGAGGCTCAAGCTAAATTGCGGGGTGAAACAAAGTTTGTTTTAAACCACCTTTGGATGCGTTCGTAATTGCGTGGTCACATGAGTTCATCACCCAAGGTCATATCGAGAAAGGAGCTAGTGCTCGCTAGGCGTTAGTTTGGACTTCAGGAGTTCAGAAGTTGGGAAATTTAGGGTTGACTCACTTCCAAATACTTGAAACACAAAGTCCTGAATTTCTTGGCCCCAGGTCACAACCAGCGGTCACGTGGAGAGAGAAAATAGAGGAAGGAACTAGTGTCGCTAAGCTCCACTTCGGATATCGAGATTTGGGAGAATTGAGATGTCTTATACCAAGATTCCAGAAGTTGTGAGTCACAAAGCGCCTGTTGGTTAGGTGTATGGTCACCGTCGATGGTCACGTGAAGGAAGGGGCTTAGAAGCCAAAGAAGCCAAAAGTGATTGGTTGTAACTAACAGAGAAGACGAAGAGTTGTGACTTCCAGAGAAGCCAAAGAATCTTTGGATAATGACCACTGATGATGAACATATTCAGGATAACCGCTAGAGAAGACAAAGAGTTGGAATGATGATCAGGTAGAGTACTCGGTGTGAGAAATACATGCATAACAGTGAAGATAGTGAGTTTTTCCGAAAGTGATGAATGTGGGTAGGATGAGACAGAGTGCATAAATAGAAGGGGAGATATGTGGCATGGTGAAGAGCATGCAGAGGAAACACAGAGCATAAAAGGTAGAAGAGAAGATGAAAAATCGTTGGTGTTTGTAATATACAAGTTATAAAAAGTATGCAAAACATAAATAACATGCTAGAAATGGAAAAATAACAATAATATAACTAGAACAATCACCACAATAACACTTAAATGATATAAGAATAACAACAGAAATAGCACTTTGATTCTGAAAGCAATGTTCACGGGCCTCTTCGAGGGGGAAACCTCTAGTTGAGTAAAGCTCTATTACAATAATATCCAAGATAGGGTTCTCATACCCTCGACTCCTATTTATACTAAATATGTCTATAAAAAGAAGCATCTAGAGGAATATCCTTCTAGAAGCGGAATCTTCTATTAGGTCTTCTTACATTCGACTTATTCTATTTTATTGCAAGGCCTTATTAATATTGACCTTTATTACATCTGAATATATTGTTCTACCTATGTGTGGGTTAGGACCCTAACATGTCGTCCCCCTTAAAAACAACCTTGTCCTCAAGGCTTGAGATGTGGAAATTGTTGCATAATGGTAGTTGGTTCCCAAGTGCCATCTGTTGGTGTTGTATCTTTCCACTGGACTAACACTTCCTTGATGGTTCTCTAACACAGGAAATGCTCACGCTGGTCCAAAAATGCCTGTGGATGTAGCCAAATGGATCCTTCTTCGGCTAACTCGGGAAGGTTGGTTTGAATTTTTCACTGAGTTCCAATCACCTTCTTTAAGCATGAAACATGAAAAACAAGATGTAGCTTCGAATGACTGGGCAAAGCTAACTGATAGGATACTTGTCCCACATGCTTGAGAATGGTATAAGGACCATAAAATTTGGGTGCTAGCTTCTGACAATGCTCGGCCTTGAGGGAAGTTTTCTTGTAAGATTGTAGTCAAAGAAACACCTGATCCCCTCTTGCAAATTGACATTCAGAGATACCTTGATCTACTTGTTGCTTCATGTGATTCTATGCCATGACCAAATTCTCTTTGAGGGTACGAATAATAGCCTCTCGAACTGTAAGTGTTTGGTCAACCGCCTGGACCTTTGAGACACCAGGTAAGTATGAGAAAACTGAAGGTGGCTTCTGTCCATATACCTCTTCAAAAGGGTTCATGTGTGTAGTTGTATGGTATGAAGTGTTGTACCACCATTCATCTAGGGGTAACCATTGAGCCCACTGATTTTTCTTTTTCGAGGAAAAACACCTCAAATATGTTTCCAAACACTTGTTGACAACTTTCGTTTGACCATCAGTCTGGGGATGATAAGTTGTGTTGAGATTCAATTAGGTGCCTTGTAGCTTGAATGGTTCTTGCCAAAAATTGCTTGTGAAAGTTGGGTCATGATCAGAAACAATAGAGTACGACATGCCATGAAGCTTGAAGACCTGATCCATGAAAATTTGAGCCACTGTGGATGTTGTAAATAGGTGTTGAAGAGAGCAGAAATGAGCATACTTGGAAAGGCGATCAACAACCACCATGATGACTGATTTATTTCCCGATTTGGGTAATCCTATAATAAAATCCATAGAGATATCCTTCCAAATAGTAGGTGGAATCGGAAGCGGTTGTAGTGTGCCCAGAGATTTGACTGTTTCTCCCTTTTTGCATTGACACACATCACATTCAGCGACAAAATTACAAATTTCTTGTTTCATACCATCCCAGAAAAAAGAACGTTTGACCCTGTCATAGGTTTTTGTGAACCCGAAGTGCCCCGCTGTGGGTGTAGCATGAAGCTCATAAAGTACTGTGGATTTAATCTTTGATTGTTTACTTAAATACAAATGGCCTTTGTAATGAATCTCATCATGGAGCCAAGAGTACCCTGGGGAAGCTGGAGCATTGGACTGCAATTGTTGGATCAAATGCAAACTTTTGGGATCTTGTAGTCATTCCTCGCGAATGTCTTGGAGTCAATCTGGTACAATGAAGGAAAGAGAAAAAATGGATCCTTCATCTTCATATTTTCAAGAAATTTCATTCGCCACCACATTGTCTTTGCCTTTCTTGTAAATGATCTCAAAACCATATCCAAAGAGCTTAGTCACCCATTTTTGTTGCTTCGTGGAGGAAATGAGTTGTTCCAGAAAATACTTGAGGCTTTGATGGTCTGTCTTAATTTGGAAACATTGCCCCAATAGATAAGGATTCCATAGATCAACGGCATGCAAAATAGCCAACATTTATTTTTCATAGATTGATTTGCCCAGATTTATTTCAGATAGTTGCTTGCTGGTAAAGGCCAAAGGTCAACCCTCTTGCATAAGGACAACACCAATTCCTTTCCCTAAGGCATCACATTCCAAGACAAAGGTCTTTGTCAAATCAGGAAGGGTCGGGACTAGAGTGGTGCACATGGCCATCTTCAAGGTTTGAAAAGCTTGAGCAGTAGCTGGAGTCCAAGCGAAAGAGTTCTTTTTTAGAAGAGTAGTGAGAGGTGCTGCAATCTTTCCATAATTCTTAACAAACTTGCGATAATAACCTGTTAAGCCCATAAATCCATGCAAGATTTTGAGAGTCTTTGGGTGAGGCCAGTCTTGCATAGCTTCAATCTTTTTTGGATCCACCCTGATGCAATCCTTGCCAACCAGATGAACCAAGTATTCTACTTCTGATGCACCAAAAGTACATTTAGACTGTTTCAGGAAAAGTTGGTGCTGAGAGAGTAGATGGAGAACTCGATACACATGAGCAAGATGGTATGCCCATGTTTTTATATATATGAGGATATCATCAAAGAAAAATAAGACAAAATGACGGAGAAAAGAATGGAAGACATGATTCATGAGTCTTTGGAAGGTGGAGGGGACATTACACAAGCCAAAGGGCATGAAAAAAAACTCATAGTGGCCTTCATGAGTTCTAAAGGAAGTTTTGGGAATGTCTTCCTCTTTCATACATATCTGGTGGTAGCCCGAACGAATATCAAGTTTAGTAAAGAATTGGGCACCACTCAATTCATCCAGGAGGTCATCAATGATAGAAATGGGAAATTTGTCTTTAATGGTAAGTTTGTTGAGGGCACGGAAGTCAGGACACATTTGCCAAGAACCTTCTTTCTTCGGGACCATGACCACAGGAGAAGAGTAGGGGCTCATAATAGGGTAGATAATGCCTGCATTAAGGAGTTCCTGGACCATTTTCTCAATTTCATTTTTTTGGGAAAATGGGTGACGATACAGACGGATATTGGGAGGAAGGCTTCCGGGTACAAGGGGAATGGAATGATCATGAAAACCACAGGAAGGAGGGAGTCCCTGGGGAGTGGAAAATACCACTTGATGTTTAGAAATGATGGCTTGGAGGTCTTGCAGCACCAAGGGTGTCTATGTTGCTTGTATGGCATGGAGTTGGGCAATAACACCAGAATGACCTTTTTTGAGCATTTTTTCCATGCGATGGGAACTAATGATCTTAGGTGAACTAGCGGTGATGCCTTCGTACTTATATTGGTGGCCCTCTTGGTCGAATTGCATGGTTAATTCCTTAAAATCCATGAGAATGGGACCCAAAGTCCTTAGTCAGTCAGCACCCAACACAATGTCACAACCGCCCATGTCGATAGCAAACATATGAGATTTCAGGTGGTAGTCCCCAATTTGGAGACACACATTTTCACAACACCCTCCACATTTCATTGAGCCACCATTGGTAATCATGGTTTGGAAATTATTGACGGCATGGATGTAGAAATGAGTTTCTTGGTAAATGTGGCAATGAATAAAATTATGGATTCTTCCACTATCAACTAGAATGATGGCCTTCTGATGCTTGATGTAACCGATTAGCTTGAGGTTTTGGGGGGTAGAGAATCCAGTGAGAGCATTGAGGGAAATGACCGGTTCTACTTCAGGAGGGTCTGAGGGAGGGATTATGTTAGTGGTTTCAGGTGACTCAGACACAAGGGGAGTTTCAACATCCCCTTCTGAAATATCCTTAGAGATGGCCATAAAAATATTTTGTTCCTTACACTTGTGTCCCGGGAAATATTTGTCATCACAATTATAACAAAGGCCTTTGAGTTGGCATTCATCCATTTCAGCCCTGGTCAATTTTTGGATCTTTAGTGGACTGAAGGGAGTAGTGGGATTTACTGGTTTACAGCGAGGGATAAAGGAGGGTTTCCAGTTTTGAGAAGATACAACCTGTTGTGCTTCTTTATCTCTTTTAGTGGCCTCTACCCAACTCTGAGGCCGAGCCATGAGGACATGGGCCTGAATATCATCCTTGAGGCCACTGATAAAACATTCTCGGAGAAAGGCATCACACATGCCCTTTGTCCGAAAAGCTAGGTGCTCAAAGGAAGCTATAAAGTCTTCCACGGTTCCTGATTGTTTCAACTTTGTCAAATGGCCTAAATGGTTGGTGTCAGTGTCAAAGTGTTCATAAAGCTCTGCCACAAAGTGTGTCCAAGCAATATACCCTTGACGGGAAGATTTTCTCCATTGCCACCATTTCCAACGTTCTTGATCTAGATGGAGAACACCATACAGGAGTTTGGCCAAGTCATCTGTAATGTCGTATAAAGAGAAATAATGTTCCATTTGGGGTACCCAACCAGTGGGGTCTGAGCCATCAAATTTGGTCACATACACCCATGGAAGGCGTAGGTCACGTTGAAAGTGATGGTGTTGAAAGTTATGGGAATGAGAGGAATGTTCACCTTCAGTATGTGGGGTTGAGTCAGAGGAAGGGTTATCTATAGGGATATGAAGCTTGGTGCTGAGGGATGAAAAGATAGATTCAAGTTGGGTGGTCAGGTCTTGTTTGATTTCCTCCATTGAGGACTACATGGTTTTATTGATGGCGGCAACATTGGCATTGAGTTGTTTCACTTCTTGTTGGGTCTCAGTGAGACTAGATTGCAAGGTATTGAAGCTAGTTTCAAAGTCTTGGCTACGGGTATGGGCCGTGAGGAAGAGGGAACCAAAAAGGGGCAGGTGGGGTCAAAAATTTTGCCAAAAAATGATATGTATGAATGTGATAAGGGCGAAGAGATGAATCCAATAAAATAGGTCTCAAATAATGGTGAAACAATTTCCATACTTTTTTTTACACCTGCAGAGTTATACTCCGGTCTGAAGAATACTGCAGTGATGAAATGCCCAAATTCTTAACCAGGAAGAAATGTGTAGTTACTTGGCAACTCGAACACAGTTGTGTGGCAATAGATCTTGTCTATTTTGATTTTTTTATGTTGTTGTCCCCACGAGTTAGGTATTCAAGGGTTCTACAGACAAGGGTTTTCCCTATGCTATAGCTATATGATATACGTACAGGGTCCAATAGTAGTACTTGGCCCAATATCTCAGGGCACTAACTAAGGAGGATAGACAGTACCCTTAGTCGTACTACTCGAATACCCAGGTACTAGAGAGTATCTTCCTGAGTGTTGTTCTCGGTCGCACTATAGCAGTCAAGCGACTGATCGATTTATCTAAAGAGGGCTTCGGGAAATCTAGTCCAATTCGTACACAGGTGTTGTCTGATGCGCTACCACTCGAAGGGGTATGAACAGGGGTTACAAGGGTGGCTAACAGATGTGCGCTTAAGAACCACTTGTATTTCCTGTATGTATGAATCCCTCAACCACGGATTTATGCGTGTAACAAAAGATCTCTGTGGCTTAAAGATGTTGGAATACATCTCTACCCTAGAAAAAAATTACCCACAATTTCTACCAAGGAAAGTGCTCTGATACCACTTTTAATATACCATATATAAAAAGTATGCAGAACATAAATAAAATGATAGAAATGGCAGAATAACAACAATATAACTAGAACAATCACCACAATAGCACTAAAATGATATAAGAATAACAACAGAAATAGCACTTTGATTCTGAAATCAATGTTCACGGGCCTCTTCGAGGGGGCAACCTCCAGTTGAGAAGAGATCTATTACAATAATATCCAAACTAGGGTTCTCATACCCTCGACTCCTATTTATACTAAATATGTCTATCAAAAGAAGCATCTAGAGGAAGATCCTTCTAGAAGAGGAATCTTATATTAGGTCTTCTTACATTCGACTTATTCTATTTTATTGCAAGGCCTTACTAATATTGACCTTTATTACAACCGAATATATTGTTCTACCTATGTGTGGGTTAGGACCCTAACAGTGTTGAGCGTAGAAGGAAGCAGAACAGAGCATAGAAGCAGAACGATGCAGAAGTGAAACAAGGCATAGAAGCTGAAGAAGGCAGAGGAGACATGGAATTGTAATAGACCATACCAGAGACAGAGAAAATAAGTAAAGTTTTGTAAGATTCAATCAGGGTGGTAGGGTGGTGCTAGGGAGGATTGCAATCCTCTAGATTCTAGTTGGTGCTAGAAGATATTCTAGGAGTTGGTGCTTCCATCTAGTGGGTGTTAGAGAAACCTAGGAGTCGGTGCTTCCATCTAGTTGGTGCTAGAGAATTCTGAGAGTTGGTTCTCTCTGCAAGTTGTAGCTTGTTATCAGAGGTTGTAGCCTCATATTTGAGTTGCAGATCAAAGACTGTAATGTACATCAAAGTTGGAGCTTGATAGACATCTTAAGAAGAACAGGTTTTCACCCTTATGGGTTTCCTCATGAAAATCAGTGTCCCTGTGTATTTTGTGTGATTGATCAAATATTATGTATCTATTCATGTTAAGTTATTAGAAACACATTAAATAATAATCTAGAAAGAATCAGAAAATAACATGAATAGTTTCAAGCTTATATACATAACTGATTCACCACCCCCCTCTTAGTTATATTTCCAACAATTGGTATCAGAGTCAGTGCCTTTGATCAAAGGTAGATCAATAAGCTTGAACATGACTAGTCATGATGGAAGTTCAACTAATAGACCCCCTCTGTTTGATGGAACAAACTTTACCTTCTGGAAAATAAGAATGAGAACACATTTAATGTCTTTGGGTGTTGATTTTTGGGATGTCGTTGAAACGGGATTTGTGAAGCCTGTATTCTTGACCTCAAAAGATGATAAGATGGATTTTATCTTTAAATCAAAAGAAATGAATGCCATCCTTAGTGGACTTGTTGAAGCCAAGTTTCTCAAAGTCATGCACTGTGATTCAGAAAAAGTTATGTACAAGCTGATAAGTAGTTATGAAGGTAATGAAAAGGTGAAAGATGAAAAACTTGAGACTCACAGACTGAAATTTGAGCAGTTAAATATGGATGAAGACGAAACTATCAGTAAGTACTTTCTATGTAAGAATAACTTGTCAACACTATGAAAGGCCTAGGTGAAACGATAGATGAATCTTTTCTAGTCCAGAAAATATTAATATCTCTTCCTGATAGATTTAACTCAAAGGTCTCTGCTATAGAGGAAATAGTTGATCTCAAAACATTGACACTAGATCAAATTCTTGGAACCCTAACTGCTTATGAAATGAGACTCACCAAAGGTAAATCCACTACAAGAGAGGCATATTTTAAAGTAGATAAAAACAAAGACTCCGATATAGATGAAATTGAAGAAAATTTTGTGAGAAGATCGAAGAAAGGATCAGACAAATACAAAGGTAAATTTCACTTCAAATGTTTCAATTGTGGTAATATAGATCATTTTACATCTAAGTGTCCTCACAAAATAAAGTACCATACATATGATGATGAAGAGAAGCACAAACACAAGAAGTTCTATAAAGATAATAATTTTAAGAAGAAAAGCCTTTGTGTAAACAATGATGATGATCCATCAGATGATGAAAGTAGTGACTCTTCTATTGAAGATAAAATAAATGATATCATGCTAATAGATTTAGAATATATAAACACTAAAGATACAGGAAGTGATTTCATTGATTGTGAAGGAATAGTAGATATTGAAGGAGAACTTGTCAGTGCCATGGAAGAGATTGATAGACTCGTAGAAAAGAAAAGAAAACAAAAACAGTTATTTCTTAGGTATGAGAAAACATTCAATGAACCATTTGAAGAAATTGCTATGTTGAAGTTTAAGTTAGAAGAATCTATGAAGATTGAAGACATCCTCAATAAAAAAATTAAAGGAAGCCAAAACAAAAGGTGAAAAATTGGAAGCTGAAGTGGTGACTGTCAGAAAAGATCTAGAGAAATTTCAGGCCTTATATCATCAGAATATGACAAGTATTAAATCCTCAAAAGGATTAGCCTCCATTCTGAATTAGAAAAGGAATTCAAATTTGAAAATTGGTTTGGGTTATGAAGAGGGATCAAGTAGTGGTCAGCCAAGAAACAAAGAATCCATCAAGTTTGTAAAATCTATAACCATTGACAACAACAAACCTGCATAAACAAAGGAAGAGAATCAACCCCCAAGGAGGAGTGAAGGAAAATATACCAGAAATGAATCTATAGAACAAAGAAATAATACACCCTCTGCTCAAGAAAATCATCAGCATGGAAGAAATTGACCTGCTCAAAGAAGACATCCATTTTTCAGGTACAAAGATATTTTCTATGGATAGTGTTTTTACTGATCTAACTTTGGCCACAAAGTTGTAAATTGTTCTTTAAGATTTAGACATGAGAAATCAAGACAGCCAAGGATTAAATATTTGTCACAAAAAATAATGAGGCATCCAAGTAACAAACAACCACAGAATGAAAATCATGTGATGGATGGGAAAATGATGCAGATTACACATAACAATCGTTATGATACTTTATTCAATGAACCAAAATGTTACATATGCCATAATTATGGACATAAAGCTACAGACTATCACTTAAAAAACTATAAGCCAAATTCAAATCACGGAGATGAAAACTTCAAGGTTTGGAATAAGAATGAAGATAACAAGTGTGGATTAGTGTTTTCATCTCAAAGACAAAAAGACACCTGGTATATTGATAGCATATGCTCCAGTCATATGACAGGTGATAAAAGTAAGTTTCTATTACTCTAAGAAAATAAATCGGGGAGTGTGACCTTTGGAAATGATGCTCCAGGAAAGATCAAAGGTAAAGGTCTAGTAAGATTAAGTAATGGAAGAATCAAAGCTCAAGATGTATTATTTTTTGATGGTTTAAAGCATAATCTTCTTAGTGTCAGTCAGATATGTGACATAGGATTTGAAGTCACTTTCACTACCAAGATTTGTAAAATAAAGACAATAAACACAGGAGAGCTAATTTCAAAAGGGGTTAGAATTGAAAACAATGTATATGTTCTGAAGGAAGATAAGGAGAAATGTCATTTAAGCAAATTTGATGAAAATTGGTTATGGCACAGAAGGCTTGGACATCTGAATTTTGATCATATTGTCAAATTGAATAATGAAGGCATTGTGAAATACCTTCCAAGAATATCTAAGACTGATAACTTTGTATGTGAATCATGTCAAATGGGGAAGTTGACTCATGCTCAATTCAAATCAAAGAGTTTCACATATTTAGAGAAACCACTTCAAATTGTTCATATGGATCTGTGTGGACCATCGTGAAAGGAAGGAACTAGAGGAGAATGTTATTTTATGCTAGTCATTGATGACCTCTCCAGACTTACGTGGGTTTCCTTTCTGAGAGAAAAATATGATGCATTTGATAAGTTCAACAAGTTTAAGACGTTAGCTGAGAATCAGACAGGAAGGAAGTTAAAGGCAATTCACTCAGACAAGGGAGGAGAATTTATGTCAAGAGAATTCAAAGAATTATGTGACAGACATGGAATTAAAAGAGAATATAATATTCCAAGTACTCCTCAACAAAATGGAGTTGTAGAACACCAAAATAGATTAGTTCAACAGATGGAAAGGGATATGATGAGTGAAAGGGAAATTTCACAAAAATTCTGGTTGGAGGATGTTCAAACGACCATTCATATTCTAAACAAATCACATCTAAGGATGAACAATGATAAAACTCCATATGAGTTGTGGTTTGGTCAACCTTCATCAATCAAGCACTTCAAAGTATTTGGAGGTAAATGCTACATCAAGAATAATTATTATCATCTAGGAAAATTTGATATTAGAGCTGATGAAGGTATATTATTAGGATATGCAACGAACAGTAAAGGATACAGATGCTTTAATAAAATAATGTATAAATTAGTAGACTGTATTGATGTTCGAATTGATGAAGAAGATCCTATAAAAGATCAACAGAGAATAAGCACTAAGACATATGAAAAAGATGATGAGAATAATGAAGATAAATAAATAAAAAATATCAAAGTCACAAGAACATGATGAATCAGGTGGAGAAGAGACACCCATAAAAGAAGAGTTAGGATATCAATCAACATCAAATCCTTCCTCCAGAATTACTCAAAAGAATCATCCTGAAAGTCAGATAATTGGTGAGAAATACAAAGGTGTAGAAACCAGGAGAAGGATAATCAAAGACACTGAGAAATCACATATAGCCTTCATATCCATGGTGGAACCTAAGAACTTTAATGAAGCCAGTAAATACATAAATTGGTTAGAATCAATGAATGAGGAACTAGACCAGATTGAAAAGAATGACACTTGGGAACTCGTTCCTAGGCCAACAAATAAAAATGTGATAGCATCCAAATGGGTCTACAAAAACAAGATGAATGAGAAAGGAAATATTGTAAGAAATTGTAAATGTGTTGAACCTACACATAATAGATCTAGCTAAACAATAATACACACATTTTCAGAGAGAATTGGAAAAGAAGAAGAAGGAGAGAAAGAATGGAAGAATTATCATTAACCATTGTGAATAATGAATAATTTACACATGATATACTCTGTATAACTCAATGAGCTCGACTTGAGGTGAACCAAGTCACCATAGTGGTGTTCTAGACAGATCTAGATACACACCAGCAGTTATGGGAGTGAACTGCCACCTATTCTAGTCTCTCAGGTAGTTAAGGTAGTGAACTGCCACCTAGTTGAGTTAACTAGTCAACTAGTCTTCAGTTAACTGACTGAACAGAAAGTAGTGAGGAGTTAACTCAAGGAATCAAGGCTAATGCACCAATTTGTTGATGATACCAAGGAAAGGTCGAATTAGCATGGCGATGATCCCAATGCGACATCTAAACTCAACTCAACTAGTCAAACTGAAGTGTGAATTGAAAGAGAATATTCTCCAGGTGCAATATTCTCTCCTAAAATATAGGATACTAGATAATGACTAATTATGACTAATGAAAAAATAAAAACCTTAGGAAAAAGAAATCCTAGGTGTGTGTGAAGTAACTCCAACACCCTCCCTGAACATCACTATGGTGAAAATAAAGATTGGGTCCCAGCAACAAGGCCATGTTAGGTACCCAAGTACAAAAGATACACTAAAAATAAAGTGAGGAAAGAGGTAAAACCTCATGAGAAAACCCCCCCCTCAAGGTACAATGTATGTAAAAAGAAGAACTACAGTTGCTAGGCAAATGTGTCCTTCACTCCAAGACGACCTCGTAGAGAATGGAATTTCTGCTCAGTGAAGGTCTTGGTGAAAATGTCTGTCGTCTGTTCTACTGACGAACAGAACTGTAAGTCGATGATCCCCTCGTGTACTAAGTCCTGAATGTAGCGCATGTGGATCTTGATGTGCTTCATCCACTGCCTCTGAACTAGATCTTTGCAGAACTTCAGAGTGTTCTGGTTGTCACACCAGATGACGATCGATCGATGAAACTGAATGCCCAACTCAGTGAGAAAATGTTGTAGCCACAGCCTGAATGGTTATGTTAACTACCCCTCTATACTCTGCCTCGACTGAAGATAGAGCAATGGCAACTTGCTTCTTGCTCAACCAATATATAGGCCCAGAACCAATACTAAGTGAGTAATCAGATGTGGACTTGCGATCAATGCTATCTCCATCCCAGTCGGAATTAGTAAAACCAATGAGATCTAATGTAGAGTTTGTTGCATAATGAATCCCGAAGGTGATCATGCCCTGTACGTATCGAAGGATACGCTTTTCATCTTTCTAATGTAGCTCATGTGGCTCCTGCATGAACCTTGAAACTGTGCCAAATGCATATGTGAGGTCTGGTTTGGAGTGCGTGAGATACAACAAGCTCCCCACTAGCTGTCTGTATAGTGTGTTGTCAACCAGTGGAGTCTCCCCGCCATCCTCTATTTGACTCCTGATAGGAAAGGAGTCGGACCAAACTTGCAGTCTGTCATGTGAAATCTCTCAAGGATATCTCGTGCATACTTGGCTTGAGACATTTTTATGCTTGATGCATCCTAACTGATATCAAGTCCAAGGAAGAAGTGTAGTAGACCCATGTCCATCATCAAAAACTTGTCATGAAGAATCCTCTTGACTACAACAATCACTGAATTTGATCAACCGGTGATCAACAAATCATTGACATATAGAATTGAAAGTAGAAGTGAATCAGTCATCCTAAGCATGTAGACATTCGGGTTTGATTTACAACATACAAAATTTTGTGACAACAGGTAGGAGTCTATCTTGGAATACCATGCCCTCGGAGTCTGCTTGAGGCCATAAAGTGACTTCTTCAGTCGACAGACCAAAGATGACTCATGCATAAATCCATAGGGTTTCTCCTTGTATATCTCCTCAGAGAGATCACCATGAAGAAATGCATTCTTCACATCCATCTGATGGACTTCCCATCCCTTGGTTGTCGCAATGGAAAGTGCCAATCATATGGAATCCATATTTGCTACTGGAGCGAAGGTCTCATCATAGTCAATACCATGAACCTGCTGAAAACCTTTGGCAACAAGCTTGGATTTGTATTTCCTGATTTGTCCATCCGCTGCGCTCTTGGTCCTGTAGACCCATCTACATATGACAATTTTACTCCCATAAGGAAGGGGAACCAGATCCCAATTCTAGTTCTCGAGGAGGGAATTGTACTCCTCTCGCATGGCAGATTCCCAAAAGGGATTTCCAACAGCCTCGCCATAAGACTATGGATCTGAAGATTGAACCAAGAAAATATGCTTGGAAGGAAATGGTTTAGTGGTAGTGAGTGCAATAGGAGGCTCCTCGAAATCAGATCGAGTCCTCCTAGTATCGGTTGGATCACCAACGAGATCCCCTGCACCCTGAAGAGTAGTTTGTGCCCACTTGGGCCTCTTCTCTGGCTCTGCAACTGCATCTAGATGATATGACTCTGTATCTGACTGTACTGACTCTGAATCTGAATCATCTGAGTCCTCTGAATCAGAACTCCCATCTGAAGAAGAGTCAGCATGTGCATGCTCATCATCTCGGACAGGTGGAAGAGTGAAGGTGTCTACATGTGATTGCTGAGGTACATGTGAGACACTTTCCTCGAATTGGACACTACGCTCAATGATGAGTCGGTCCAAGGAAAGATAAATAAGCCGATATCCCTTCACACCGTCGGGTATCCAACAAAAATGCACTCAGTGCTCTGTGGATCAAGTGCCTTCCTCTTTTCAGAGGGAATGCGGGCCCATGCACGAGAACCAAAAATGTGAAAGTGGGTCACTTCCGGTTTGAGGCCGCTCCAAGCCTCGTAGGGGGTCTTATCCTTGATAGATCTATGGGGAGACTTGTTTTGGATGTATGTTGCATAGTTAAGTGCTTCAGCCCATAGTCTCTGTGGTAGTGACTTTGCATGCAACATGCAAGATTCCATCTCCTTTAGAGATATGTTTTTCCACTCGGCAACTTCGTTTTGCAGCGGAGTGTAGGGAACGGTATGATGCAACTGAATCCATGCCTCATGGAAAAGATTATGAATCTCATGATTCACATGCTCTACCCCGTTATCAGTTCGGACGAATTTGATCTTCTTTCCGGACTGTGTCTCAACCAAATCTTTGAAATCTTTGAGGTGTTGAAAGACCTCATATTTTTGCCTGAGAAAGTAGATCCATGTAAAACATGAGAAATCATCAACAAAAATGAGAACAAACCTCACTTTTATGATCGATGGATGTGGAAAAGGACCCATGAGGTCACTGTGGATCAGATCTAAAGGTGCGGAAGCTCGCTGAGACTTTCCCTTGTGTTTTCCAAGAACACATCCCTCACATACTCCCTTGGAGAAATGGATGTCTAGTAGACCATCAACTAATATGTGCTTGCTAATTTGTTGCATGTATCTGAAATTCAAATGTCCAAACATTTCATGCCATATCCTACTACTTTCATCAGCATGAGTAAGCAGTAAAGAAAAATCAGGTTCAATGAATTCAGAAAATGTATACAATCTATACTGATGATTTACCTCACCGATAGAAACCCTAGAGTTGGTTTGCATGTCGTATATGTCCATGGAATTTGGTGTGAATGTGACTTTATTTCTGGTGTCGAAATTCGTCATCTGATACACGGAGAGAAGGTTGACAAAAAGCTTGGGAACATGCAGCATGTTCTTGAAGCTTCCGTTGGTGAGTTCAATCCTTTGTTTGTCGGTGACTTCGACAGAAGAGTTGTCCCCCATAAGAATAGGAGGACCTTTGCATGCATCCAAAGAAGAATAGATTTCTTCTGAGGCAGCCATGTGATGTGATGCTCCTGAATCTTAAATACAAGCATCGGGAGAGGAGTTGATTGCAATCAAGGCATGGCTAGAATTGCCTTTCTTGGAATTCAGATCTTCTAGCTTCTTCTTCTTTGCACCCTCGGGGATGCGATCTCCAAGGTTTTTTTTCTAAAGTATTTGAGACATTAGATCTATTTGTTTTTTCATGCATGTAGATTCCGAATGGAATCCTTTGTGACAATATGTGCATTTCTCTCCTTTTCTTCCCTTTTCTCCTTTGGATCCGGAGGCATCAGTGAAGGGTTTTGTGTACCCTTCCTTCTTCGTATGTGCATGAGCTTTCCTCTTATATTTATATTTAGATTTCTGATATTTGTGGCTGCCATAATGCACAGTGAGTGCATGCGCCCTTGGGCCTTTGATTGCGCCCATGTTGATGAGTTTGGTTTGCTCTTGTGTCAGGGATTTGATAAAGTCCTCAAGAGAAGGCATCTTTTAGGTGGCTCCAGAGGTGAATATGACAGTATGGAATGTGGATATGAATACATAGAATTCAGGTCCAAGCTTGGAGAGAATGATGAGAACCATTTTTTTCTCCTCCTTCGATTTATCAACCCCGCAAACTTTGAGTTGCGATAGTAAATCCTTGAATTTTGTAAAGAAATATTGGATATTCTTGAAGCTTTTTGGATCCAATGTGAGCCGCTCCACCTCTAGAATGTGTCCCCTCATCTCATCCTATTTTCCAAAGAGCCCTTCCAATATGGTCTAGGCTTCATTGGGAGTCTTACAGGAAGATATATGAAAAAGGAGATCGGGAGAAATAAGACTGCAAATTGTTCTGAGTGCCTCATCCATCCGATTTAAGTACATGGATTTTTCTATGGCTAATGTTAGCTCTGTATATGTATTCATGGTTAACCTATAAAACCCTCTGGATTAGAGATGTATGGTTTTTTTCTCCTTCCATGCAAAATAGTTGTAAGGTGTAAGAATGAATTCTTTTTGGAATTCCATCTTTTCGTTGTCTTCGATATTTTGTACCTACAAAAAAATTTGGTGTAGATTTTTTTTAGCATTCTGTCATCTCTGATACCATGTAAATGTGTTGAACCTACACAGAATAAATCTAGCTAAACAATAATACACACATTTGCAGAGAGAATTGGAAAATAAGAAGAAGGAGAGAAAGAATGGAAGAATTCTCATTAACCGTTGTGAATAATGAATAATTTACACATGATATACTCTGTATAAATCAATGAGTTCGACTTG
>SNQJ01S0082350.1:18531-31856 GCA_010110895.2 Picea sitchensis
AATTTGCAATCTTGGAGTAAGAATATTTGGACACATTTGTCCAAAAACAACACCGAAAGAGGTAGATTTTGACAAATTTGCTAAGAAACAACAACAAAACACAGAGATTTATTCACAAACAATGCCAAAACACACAAATCTACTCACAAACAACAATTTTTTAGAAATCTTTTGAAAATAAATAAATCACTAGCTGAATCTTCCAAATATGAAAATTTAGGCAACAATGCAGGTAGGATCAACTCCAATTTGCTCTCAAATTGTCTAAATTATCAAGAAAACTGACAATTTTGATTGAATTGACTATCAAACAAGACATAGATATCAAGTTTCCCTCTGATTGTCTCTGATTGTAGTATGTACACTCAATTCCAATGATGTATAGTTCTATGGTTGATTCCGTCCTTAGTGGCATCCATACATTTTAAAAATCGACATGTGTGGCTCATAAAAATTTCTTTCGAAGTTGCATGGTCGAATTTGTACGTACAACGGTTAAGCTGTACGTTGAGCCATATGGCCTTTTAAAAAAATCACCCTTTTTTCTTTTCAGAACCATTGCAAGGTTCCCTTAAAAAATTGATTTTTACTTTAATAAAAAATTTAAATGAATCGATACCTAGTTTTAATGAAAACCTTTTTGGCTATTCGATGTGTTACGTTAGTAATATCTCGATCCGTCTCGACTGATAAATGATAAAAATACTTAGAGTCTGTGGGTCTAATCAAGAGTCTGTGGCTCTAATCAAGCTTTGACACCATATCACAATAAACCTAAATTGAACACATAAAAAAATCTAAGATAAACTTGAGATAGTTCTCTGTATTGTAATGTATTAAAATAATCTTATAAAAGATTACATACTACTTGAGTCAATCTACCTTATGAATTTGGGATAGATTGAGAAACACACTAAAATAAAATAAAACATAAAAACGTAATAAAACCAAAAGTTGATGGTCATTTGCATGTGCTATCCTTGATCTCTTTGCATTGGACAACCCAACTCCCTTTTGATTAAATGGGGTTATGTGAAGGGTCTTGTGTTATGATAAAAATTGATTATTCCCTTTTAACTAGAATTGGGTTTTTGTTTACAACCTATTCTAGCTCTTATTTTGCATGTGATACTGATTTTTGAGAAGGCTTACCATTAGGCTATAGGAAAAGTATGACTGAGAGAGATTTTTGGGGTTATACATTAATTTTCTTTTGGTTCATATTTACTATGCAATTTTACTAAGTTTTGTGTGTTTGGGGTTAAGTTTTAGGATGGTACAAATTACTGATGACAAATGCGATATTTTGTTTAAATGGTTTTGATTAGAGATTCAGGTGTCGAAAAGTCTAATATCTTGTCCAGATTTTGCTTGAAATGAATTCTACCTAGAGTCCAAATCTAATAGCTGGTGTGGAGTTTGCAACATGGATAATCTAGGTAGATGGGACAATAATCAAGGCACATATATCGGGTACAACAAGCCTAGAAAACTATTAAGAAATCAATTGTTATAGAGGTGCTTTGGGAGCCTTGTTGGTTTATAATATGACAAAGAATGTCACTTTGTATAACATGCAGAAGTTCTTGCAGAATGAAACCCTTTTATCATATTGGTTGGCAATAAATCTGTCTTGAACCATTTCAGATCTGTGTTAGGTAGTGATGCAAAGGAATTCACTGAAAGGTAGGGTGTTTCTTTATATAAACATCGACATTGGACTCTACAAATGGTGCGAAAGAATTTCATTCAATCTGTAGTAAAATAAATCAGAAGGAAGATGGTAAGGGAACTCCAACTAATGTCTTCCATGCTGGAGTAAGTGCAAAAAAGTGAATTTGCCATTTTTAAGCTTAATTATTTTCTGTTTTTTGATCCCTAGCTTTCCAATATCCTTAGAATTCACGTAGAAGAGGAGGACCCAAGTCGGTAAGTTGGATGGATGCCTATATGGTTCCCCTCTTTTCTCTCCAAGTATTTCTTGAAAAAATGAGAAAGTATGCATTTTTATTTTTCTATTTATTCTCCTTTTGATTTGGTTTTAAATATTGTCAATTTTGTGTATATCATGGTTGCAGGAAGAATGTATCTTGTTGGAGGTTCCTACTTGAATTTACTACTCATTCTCTATGAAATATGTTGGGTTGGATTGAATTTGTACATGAAATATGATATTTCTCAGTCTCGGCTTCCATGATGTTCTAGAAAATTTCTTGTGTTTGGTAATACACTAATATGGTTCTAAATGTCTTTCTGCACACTATATGCAAATTGGAGCTAGTTAAATTCAATATTTATAAATGATAAGTAGTCAACAATTAGATGGCAGTCTATCGGTTCACTCCCTAAAGCAACCATTCAAACTTCACAAACTTTCCTCTTTGCAACTTTTAAGAAGTTGAGTGGGGTTCATGGTAGCCTTTGTAATAGAGATTAAACATGTTTGGAATTGCTATGGGCTAGTTTCAGATGCATTCAGAGCAATATCAAAACTTGGTAGTTGTAAAAGATTGATCAATTCTTGTATCTTATAGATATTTGTCCTTTACTTTGTTTCATAGATGGAATATGCACTTGGAATTTTGTTTGATTTTTTTTTTTTATTTCGAAACATGTATTTCAAATTTACAATGTGTCCCTTTTGAACATCCAATTTTAAATAAGTAATTGAATTTATATAAAAATTTCCAACCCTAAGTGACCGTTGTCCTTATGATCTCAATTAAATAGATAAATTTTGAATTTAATTTATTGCAAAAATTAATTTCAGATCATAGTGTCAATCACACAATCGCTGAAAACGTAAATAATAGAATTCTAAAAAAATTTCATACATACACATAAAAAAACTCTCCTTCAAAATAAGATTTTCATTCCCTAATCATAGCTTATAAGGAAACCTCCACAAGCTACTAAAACGATAGCTTCACGGTTATCAAAATCGTCTCAGAAACATATCTACACAAAAATAGAGAAGGAGCAACTTGCAAAGAAGACTATACAACCCGTTGTACAGATTCGTATGACTGTACGGATCTATTGTACAACTCTGTTCAACTCATAGGGTTTTGACTTAGTGAACTTGTGACATAGCACGTGTGCTCATGGGATATTAAGGAATACCTCTAATTTCACTAGATATTGATAAATACCTCCCAAAATCCTTTTGTTGAACCTCTCTTTCAATACATCTTTCCAATAAAAAAACCATTATTTTTACTAGATACCCCCCAATACCTATAAACCACTTTGTACTCCACATCCCCCTTACAATACCTTCAATACATTATTTTTCAAAATTTAAAAACCCTTCTTTATGAATGAATGTGATAGAATATTGGTCAATAAGGTGAATTCCTCATGGTACATGTGTACAATTCTGCAGCTCCATACGACTGTACATATGATTGTTCTAGCTCCTCTCTTGTTCTTCAGCTCTGCTCAAGTAGTCGTTATCCCTTCCCGATAAGAAATGGTGTATGAACTCTCTATCTTGATATGTATTTATGCTTTTAGTTGAAACCCTAATCTCTCTGTGAGATGTACACTTGAGATTAATACTAGTCTAAATCATTAATACATGAAATCCACTTTATTAGACTCAACAATAAATTATAAGAATTTACTTTTTCTAAAGTGAATTATACAATAGAGTTACTTTTYGAAATATCTTAGACCATACTCCACTGTGCCCCTCAAGTATCGAAACACATGTTTTTCTCAACTACMCAATGATTTTTCCTTGGCTCCACCATGAACTCACTGAAGGTGTTAATTTCAACACATATATATGGAATATGTTGACTCATAAAATGGTCAACTAGCCACCTGCCTGCAAATGGTTGCAAGGCACTAATAATTTTTATTATTATCTATCTATAAACTAAAAATACTTAACTATAGGTGGGGCTCCCTAGTTTAAAGAGAAATCAACATGCATTGTCCTCTAAAGAACGATATTCTACAACCTACATCARTTTTATGGAGACATTTTGATGCATCAGTCAATGTTAATGAAATTTTGGAAGTGACAGTCAAAAGAGTATAAATCTTGTCTTGGTTATTGACGACAATGAATAGCCATGTYCATACATAAAGTTGTTGTTTTATTTTAGAAGGGGGATGGCATATATTGAAGCTTTTATATGTAAGTCATGTTATAAGRCATAATTTTGCATGTTAAAATTTGGTTCTATATGCAAACGTAGTATTATAACTTCAATATGCAACCTACAAAATGAGTTTTACATTAGAAAAAATTTGGGTTATATTACAAGGTCCAACATGAAATCATACCCAAGCAACTTAACATAGCTTTGCATGACCACGAGGTATCGAGATCTCATAATTTATTTGGAAAGGCGATGCAATAAAGTTTAAATGTGAAAATTATTTTCAACACATTGCATATGGTTTTTGTATCCCATGTTACTTGATTTGGACGTTCACATTGGCATAATTATAGTGTCACATCTCAAGGCTGGTGATGAATGTGGTTTTAATGTTGAAAAGGGATAGTTGGTATATTTTGGCCACCATTTCATAATCCATTTGATCGTTGCTGATGTGGAATGTTTGGAACATGATATGTTGCATATTAACAGATTGTATTGCATTGTTATTAGATGAATTTGATAAGGGAATGGTGACTTGGAAAATGAATTAATGGTTTTGGGACGTGAGTCTCATGCATTGAATGCATGGACGTGGGGTTTTCATGAGGCTACCACAATTTTTTTTTGGCATTTTCATTTTGTTTCTTTTGGAATTAAGCTTTGGAGATATTGTTGCTCGACCCTGGTCGTGACTATTTCACAGTGAAACTCATTGTTTTCGAAACAAGCAACTAGTAAAGGTATGTTTCTGTAGCTATTCTCGTCAAATAAATTCATAATTTGCAGTAATAATTTGGTTATAGCTCTGTGTGATGGTGAATGGAATTGTGGTTTGTTGTTGGACTCATTCTACATTGTTCCTTTCCTCTAGAAAATAATTATATTAATGCACTCTCATTACTGGTTTTGTTGTTTTGTTTTCTTGCAAATAAATGAAAACTTGTTGAGTTTTGGTCCCTAGGGTTTTCTCATTTGGTATATTTAAATGTCAATATTAGGTCACGAACTATGCTATATTGACATAATCCCAAGTACTATCCATTACTTCCGTGTTCAGCTCAAGTTCCACCGTTACTCTGCTTATAAAAATGGTTTCGCCACCTTGTTGCAAAAATGTTATATTTTTTTTAAGGAAAATTTGTGTTGTTTTGGTTATACTTTCTACCTGAAGTTGGAGTTTACTAATTTGAACCTATGTTTCTTTCCTCATTCATATTCTTCCCTGAGAGATTTTGGTTAATCTGGTTAGAGTCGATTTGTTTGGGATATACGCTCAACCAACTTCGAGCCATGAAAAAAAAAGAGCTGGGTTATCCTCCATTATAACCCTAGTCTCTTCACTTCCTCATAATGAATAATTATTCTCAAAATACAAATGGGTTTTGGATTAGAACCCTGACGCTCTTCAAAATAGACCTTTACAATAATAATTTCAGATGGCTAATGTTAGTTTGATTTCTGGTCTTGGTTAGAATTGAAGGCAAATGAGAAATCTGTTCTATTAGCAAACATACATTCTTGTTGATGCATTCAACATGTTACATATTTTGTGGCTACACATGTATGCTGAGTTGCACACATAAATGTGTTCGTTTGGTTCTGTTGACAAATGGAAATTTGATGAGACATGAATGAAGACATTGTAGGAGTATAACCAAGCTTCACAAATGTTTAATGTAATTATTTATGAACATGTACAATTATTTCCCCCTACCATTATTACATTTTTCTCACATTACAAACCCTACCATATTCCCAAATTCATTTACATTCCCATGTTCTTAAGTAATAATTGTTGTATGAAATGAAGAAGATTTAAAAGACAGAAATGATAGTTTGGTTGTTTCCTTGTGTGTCCATGGATGCTTGAATGTTTTTTTGCTATTAAATAGAGCTATTATAAATTATATTATGCATATAATATCTGACGTTTATTAGCTATTTTATGCATGCTATAACTTTACTTTACACTTATAGATGAGTTTCTTCACTAGAGGAAACAATGACAAAGGAAACAGGGGAAGAGGGAGGAGACTTAATGAAATTTAGGGAAATAAAATGATCCTCTTTTTGATCCATTTCGAGGCTGACTCTAAGGAGTTTAATCAACTCCTACAAACTGGTTTCTTGAAATTAGCAGGACATGGGGATTTCCAACCCCATCCTCTACCTGAAAGACCACCATTTCAATCCCATCCATATATTTCTGGAATCCCTGTACAACCACATGTTTCATTACCTCCTGAGATTCTACCCAATGATGGTTGGAATGATATTTTTAACCCTCCTCAACATCAAGCTCAAGGATGGCCCACATAAATATAAAACAATTTCATACATACACAGACAATTTCTCCTTCAAAATAAGATTTTCATTCCCTATTCAAAGCTTACAAGGAAACCTACACAAGCTACTAAAACAATAGCCTCATGGTTATCAAAATCATCTCAGAAATAGATCTACACAAAAATAAAGAAGGAACAACTTGCAAAGAAGACTATACGACCTGTTGTACAAATTCATATAACTATATGAATCTATTGTACAACTCTGTACAACTCATAGGGTTTTGACTTAGTCAACTTGTGACATAGTATGTGCGTTCGTGGGATATTAAGGAATACCTCTAATTTCACTAGATATTGATAAATACCTCCCAAAATAATTTTACTGAACCCCTCTTCCAATACATCTTTCCAACAAAAAAGCCATAATTTTTACTAGATACCCCTTTTTATACCCCCTAATACCTATAAACCAGTTTGTACCCTGCATCCCCCTTGCAATACCTTCAATATATTAACTTTATTTTTCACAATTTAAAAACCCTTCTTTATGAATGAATGTGATAGAATATTGGTCAACAGGGTGAAGTCCTCATGGTACGAGTGTACAATTCTGCAGCTCCGTACGACTGTTCGAATGGTTGTTCTAGCTTCTCTCTTTCTCTTCAACTCTGCTCAACTAGTAATTATCCTTGCCTAATAAGAAATTGTGTATGAACTCTCTATCTTGATATGTCTTTATACTTTTAGTTGAAAGCCTAATCTCTCTATGAGATGTACACTTGAGATTAATAGTAGTCTAAGTCATTAATACATGAAATACACTTTATTAGAATCAACAGTAAAATATAAGAATTTACTTTTTCCTAAAGTGAATTATAAAATAGAGTTACTTTTCAAAATATATCGAACTACTTCTAACATGTTCACACTAAACCTATGTGGAAGTTCCTCTCCAAGCTATATTTCTCAACACTCCCTATTAGTGAGGAAGGGATTTTGCACCAATCCAAGTTTGTCTCTGAAACCTCCAATCTTCCCTTTTGCTAAGAGCTTGATCAGAACTGAGAATATCAACTACCTCTTGATATGTGGGAATACATTTGAGCTTCACTGCTCCCTTCTAAATCTTGTCTCATTTGAAGTGATATTTGATCTCTATGTGCTTGGACCTGTCATGAAATACTAGATTCTCAGAGATTTTGATGCAACTTTGATTATCATAGTAAATAATCATGCGATCCAACTCCTAATAAAAAAATACCCCAACTAACTTGCAAATCGGGATGGCTTCACAACTAGTAATACTCGCTGCCATGTATTCTATCTCTGCTAAGTTAAGTGCCACAAAATTTTATTTCTTGTTGACCAAGATATCATTGTTGAACCCAAGCTAAAGAAACACCTTGAGGTGCTCTTTCTATCCGATACATTACTTGCCTAATTTGAGTATGTATACACCCCTACAACTTCACTTCACCATCTCCAAGATATCTTAGACCATACTCCACTGTTCCCCTCAAGTTTCAGAACATATGTTTTTCTCAACTACGCAATTCTTTTTCCTTGGATCCACCATGATCTCACTGAAGGTGTTCATTTCAACACATATATATGGTATAGTGTTGACCAAATACATCAAAGAACCTATCAACTTTAGGATCTCAACTACATACTTACCCTTCCCAAGGAATATCTCCCCTGGTCTATGCCAAACCTCCAAACCCAAGAAATAATGCATCATGCCAATATCCTTCATCTCAAACTCAACATCGATATCTATTTTTCAACTCACAATGAGATTCTATGCACTTATAAGAAACAAATAATTTACATACAACACCAAAATAAGTAGATTAGTCCCAACAAATATATAATATATGTTAGGATCTACTTTAATTTTGGTGAAACCCATACTCCTGCAAATAACCATCTATCCTAGAATACCATTCTCTCAGTGTTTTCTTGAGTCCATACAAGACTCTCTTAAGCCTGCAAACATGCGAATCCTTCCCATTTACTTCAAAGCCCTGGGGTTGCTCTATGTACACTTCTTCCTTAATGATACCTATTGAGCTCTAATCTACCCTAGCAAATCAGACTGTAAATGATTGTCAATCCGGTGTTTGTAAGACTTAGAGGCATGTCCAAAGTATATGGATTTTAGATATAGTTTTTATCTTTTATGGAGATAAACCAAAGATCTATTCTAAGGCTGAATGTGAAAGAGATGCTAAGCTCCTATTCAGAAGTCATCTTCATAGATCTCATGACAGTAATCAACACTTGTTTTTNATACCATTAAGGAAAGTTGTCCTCACATCCATCTGATGTATCCTCCATTCCATAAATCAAAACTAAGAACATATCTATTCTAATAGAAGTGTACACGGTGATTGAAACAAATGTCTCCTCATAGTCCACTCCCTCTTTCTGGGAGAACCTTCTTGCCATGAACCTCACCTTGAACTGCTCAATGTTCCCATTTGTTGCATGCTCTATCTTGTAGAGTCACTTGAAACTCACTATTTATTTCCTCTTGGTTCTTGGCACTATGTCCCAAACATTATTTTTCATGATGGAGGTGTTCTCCTACACTTGGGCATCCTACTATACCTGCTGGTCTTTTGCTTCATGAAAGTTGGAAGGATTGTAATCTATGATGTTTCTCATAAATTTCATGTAGTTTAGAAACTTATTCAAATATTGTAAGGAAATATCCACAAGCTGCTAAAACAATAGTTGCATGGTTATCAAAATCACCTTAGAAACGTATTTATAAAAAAACTGAGAAGAAACACCCTGCAAAGAAGATTATATGTCTATTGTATGGATCTGTATGAATGAAGAATATGTTGTACGACTTCACATGATTATATGGATATGAAGTATCACTCTGTATGACTGTATGGATACAAGGTATGGTTGTTGTACTTGGCTACTCTAGCTCCTCTCATGTTCTTCAACTTGCCTCAACTGGTTGTTGTCTCTGTTTGACAAAAAAATGTCTGAAGTCTCTATCTTGACTTGTCTTTATACTTTTAGTTGAAACCCTAATTTACCCAAACCAAAATATCTCAATGAGATGTACGGTTCAGATTAACCCCAGTCTAAATCATTAATGCATGAAATACACTTTATTAGACTCAAGAGCTACATATAATACTTCACCTTTTTCTGATATGAATTACAAAATAGATTTACTTTTCATAATATCTCGAACTATTTCCATCTTGTTCATGCCAAACCTGTGCAAATTTATGATGAGCTATATTTCTCAACAATTCAATGGGAAATGTTGGTTTTTGGGTTTCCTCGCAATAAAAGTTCATCCTCAAAAATATTTAAATTTAATTCCATATTTCATAGTTCTGAATTCAACGTTTAGTCATTCTCACTCTTTACTTAGTCATTCTCCTTCTTCTGATTTTCTATTTTGTTGTTGTTGGAAACATAATCCTTTAGGGTTAGACACTTGAAAGAACGTGAAATGTAAAGTGATAGTAACAAAACGATCATTAGGAGTCCAAGAGACATATTGGAAGATGAATCCAAAGGTCGTCCAAAATTTATTTATATGTGTATCATATCAATGAATAAATATAACTCACACTTATCCATTTCGTGTGTTCCAACAGTGGTATTAAAGCGCCTAGTTATTAGGGCTTAAAATTAACTATGGTAGTTGTCCATATCTTCCATAAACGCATCTCAGATTCCCTGAGATATTTCCATATGCTTCTACGAGTAGAAATTGTTAAATATAATGTAACCTCAACAGTCTGACTGTACACTGCCAACTGTCCTGGCTAGCTGTACTATCATTTCTTGATTTGCTTGAGCCTATTTAGCTTAGCTAGTTTCCCTTTTCTATTGTACTCTTTTACTTGCATTTCGTACTCTTTTACTTGCATTTCGTACTCTTTCACTTGCATTACTAATATACTGAATTCTATTTCTCCTTTGCTCTTTCTCTGTATTATTTGCTTCACATTTTATCATGGTATCAGAGCTTCAACAGTAAGCCTCTTCACACAGACTGGAGAGCAACCCGATCCTCAACAACGCAGAGCTTACACTGTGAACGAGAGCGCAGGATGCGAGATTCTTCACAAAGCCTGAAGAGAAATCCGTAGTCCACCATCCGCTCAAAAGATCGTCGCAGAAAGCACGCACGAGGAAGCAGAGCGCAATACACTCAAAAGATTGAGGAGTTAGAGCTGCAGAAGGCATAAACGTTTAAAGAATTCGTGAAAGATTGCTGCAGAAGGCAGAAACATTTAAAGAATTCGGAAAATTATCACAAACTCGTGGAAGATTGTTGTAGAGGGCAGAAAGATTTAAAGAATTCGTGAAAGTCTTTCAATTCGTGAAAGATTCACGAATTTCCTGCTTCAGGAGAAACTCTTTGCAAGAACAACAAAGAACACACTAAAGCAACCAAGAATGAACAGACGCAGCCGTAAGATCGGTCTTGCTGACAAATCTGAGACGTTAATCGAGTCCAGAAAGGACGAGTAGCGCGCAGAAAAGGAAAAAGATTTTTAGCCGTCAGATTTAGCGCAAAGGACCGATAGCCGTTGGATTCGGGAAAAAGTGCATGAGGTTTAGTCCTTTGGAGTGCACAAGAGAAAATCCGACTTGCGAAGTCACGAAATCCTGAAATCGTTGGGACCGTCCATCAAGGAGGACACGTGGTGAGATCTCGACATTTCACTGACTCACAGGGAGTAAATGTCAGAGAACACTGCGGTGAGAATTCACGAATTGCGAAATCACGACTCGATCTGAACCGTTGGATCGAGAAAGATCGTGCGCCGTCAATCTGACGCTATCGCGAAATCGGGAATCTGCCGTTGGACGAGCAGAGGAGACTGCACTCCATACCCCGATACGTGAAATCTCGAAATCACAAAATCACTCCAACCGTTGGATCTGGAGTGACAGGTGGCGAAGATCCGGAAGCCATCGGCATTTTTTTTTGGCACCGGGAGAACAAAGGTGAAGACTGGGGAAAGAAGATTTCGTGAGAGAATCAGGACAATCTTTCTCAGAGGATAGGTGGTGTTGACACTCAGAACTGAAATGGGTTGCAGCAAATCAATCCCGAGGCAACCTCGAACCACTTTGGATTAGAAGCTGCCCTCTTCCAACCCGAGAGGGATCTCTTGAAAAATGTCACAATAGAAAATTGAGTAAGCGTGAAAAGGGTGGGTAGATTTATGGGTAAATGATGGTCTTGTATTTCAGAGTTTGGGGGTTAAACCAGGGAAATGGTCCATTGGGCATGGAGTCAAATAAAAACCGAAGAAAGGAGACAATAGCAGAGATCATTTAACTTGCGGAAAGTGAGGCAAAGTAAGTCTATCTTTCAACGCTTTGATAAATCATGATGTGGCAGCGGAAAGAAAAAGGAAAGACCGATGTAGCAAAGGATATATACAGAATTCTGAAAATGCAGATTGGTCTTACACCCGCTGATAGCTGGTGCAGAGGAAAGACAATAAACAATTACAGAAAACCCAAATCCTTTCGTTATAGTAGTGGTCGTACTAAAGTATAACAAAGCACACCAGCTAGAAGAAAACGAAATGAAGCGCAGTTACAGGAAAGCAAACTTGTACACAGGAAGAAATAAACAAAATGGTAATAACAATATCAATTGTGGGTAAGGAACACATAAATGAAGTCCAAACATATTTAACACAGCTGAAAAGGAGAAGAACATGCTGAAAAAAATCAACCGTGATGAATCTCACAGTTACAAGGAAAAAATCATCTTTATTACTCCATTAATGGCTTACAAAATAACTCAGTGATACAATGGAACCCCTCTTCACAGAGGTTTTCCCTCAGCGCTGTACTCATGCGCCTTCGCGCCCCCATCCTTTTTTCTGTTACATCCAACAATTATTTAACTCCTCCTCTCTGGCGATTCGTTTCCTCACTAATAACTCAGCGTTTGCAAGAAATGATCTAGAGGAAATTGCTGTTGGTTTCTAGAAATGTGAAACGCTTCACCTCCACGGACTCTGCGGCTGCCAGATGCTCTGCCAGCATTTTGAATCGTCTGACAAGTGGTCAGGGATTTCTGTGTTACACCTTCAACGTAAATTCCAGGAAGCCTGCCTGAACTCATGGTGCCCGCTGGATTTCTTATCAGACATCTTGAGTTTTTTTTAAATTCCTTTCTTGCAACCCTTGATCTCCCGGCACATTGTCAATCAAGTGCTGCTCTCTTCTTTTTATTGTAAGACTCATGAGCTCTATGTGTACGCCATTTAGCCTGGATAATAATCGCAACTTTACTTTGCCGCTGAAATCGATATTCATTACGGGAAGCCATTGCTCGAAATCCTGTCTGGACAAAAATGGCTGACAGCCGAAGTCTGACATAGGTTTTCCTGGCTTGATACCCACGCAGATGTTTTTGTATTTGTATTGCAACAGCCTCCCTCTTCATGTGTTCATAAAGCTTACGAGTAAGCTAGCCTCTTCATAAAGTTTGGAAATGAACTGCAGCGCTTGCGCATGGCAACAAATTCTCTCTGAGCAAGATGTGTGCAAACTTGGCGCTGGATGAGTCTGGCGGCCTGTCCCAATATTTCAATTCTTCGAGCATCTAACTCGGCCATCTGTCCAGCTCTTAGGAAAACCTTTGCTTTCCCTATCTGATAACCTTTGAGACCCATTTTTTTTACAAATCTTGTCACCTGTAGTTCCTTCGTCAAAGCCCTCCAAAACTTCCGGGGCAAGCATGCCAAAACGGTCTCGGAATTCATCAAATGTTCGTTTAGTAAGATATCAGCACAACTAATCCTAATTGTCTCCAGGACACCACAAACACTCGTCTCCTCTGGTCTCTTATTGTGCTTTGCGTCCACAGTATTTCTTCTGCGGGTGCCGAAGTTGATAGAGTAGAGG
>SNQJ01S0082352.1:9029-22032 GCA_010110895.2 Picea sitchensis
TCGATGAATTACTCTAATTTGATCAAACGATCCTAATGATCTTTGAAGTTTAGAAGTTGTATGAGTTTTAAAAGAAAGTATTTAACGATCGATTCAGAGCTTCGTTCTTCGGATATTCCAACAAATATAAACAATAAAACCCCTGAACGTTGAACTACCAAAGTAATTAAGGCTAACTCAATGTTTAAAACATGATTAATTAAAACATAAAAGTGATTAATAAGAGATTAACTTCTCCGTGAATTCATCCTTCGAGAGATTTCTACCCTGTTACATTCAAAACCTTTGAACATTGAACCATCGAATTGTTAATGACGTTTATGATTGGCTAAAGTTAATAATTTCAATAAATATTGTGAATCACCAAGTAATAAAGCTCTTTGAATTTCAAAATAATTTTACCATTTGCAATTAACGGTTTTTCATTTAGTAAAGAACTTACAGACTTCTCTTGTTACAGGGAGGATAATTTTATTTCCTTAAGGATTATGGTGCCACGAAAAGTTGCAAGGAAGATTGATGGATCATATTTCAGAATCTATTAGAATGCTAAACCGGTTTGGAAGCCTAATACACTAGGAAAGGGACCAAATATGGCAGGGAAGGACTAAATCTTCCAGGAGCACCAAGATGACCGGGTTCGAAGTATCATGGATCATGAGTTCTCGATATCAACGACCGAGAGCGATTGCGGGGGAAGAAGTTGTGCGGGGTTTAATTTCGAAGGGCGATCCTACAATTTAAACCATGGTTTTCTCTTTGGGTACATGGCATCACCAGGTGTATTGCGGGGCGAAAGGTGGGTTACCTCAAAACCACTTCCTTGCGCCCCCACAAAATATAAAATTTTAAAAGGAATTTAGGTCATTTATTTCATTTGTTTTTATTTGAACGTTGGACCATTAGAATACTGACTCAACACTTGTCCTCCACCCACTCTAACTTTCACCCTCCAACCTATCACACTCTCTACACATCACTTAACCCATCTATCCCTACCACCWACATTCTTGCATCCAATCATCCCACCTCCTTATTGGACACTATTACCCACGTCATCCTATTCGTGAACAGTTACTCTTCCCCATAACGGTTACTCTTCCCCATATCTGTTAGCCATCCCATAACGAGCCAACGCTGATCTACCTGTCCAATTACCACCTCCATATATTCAACTGCAATTATTTATCCCAGTAAACGCATTTGAAGTGACATATGGCAACGAAATCAGATGGCAAAGACAGTAAGCCAATGATTGTGGTGGCCTTAGTGGACATGTGTACCCAGTTCAAAGAACAAAGAAAAATGAGTGCATTTGCGAGCAAATGAAGGGACAGATGAAGTGACAATACATCAAATCAAAACTCAATAATATATACATGTTTTTATTTCATTCAAATTGTATTCTATTGTGGGAAGTCCAACGATTTTCAGTTGAGACAATTTTTGTATAAATAGATAGATTTTAGATCTATTCAAGGTGGCTTCTAGCCCAATGTAGGCTTCTTCTGGCCGAATGTAAAAGATAAAACTTTCTTTAATATCAATACAAGTGCAGACAAAGATTCTAAGTTCTGTTCAATTTGAGTTATGTGTTTCCTCTATGTTTCCATCTCTCTGAATTTCTTTCTGTAGTTCTTGAAGAGTGAATGATTACAATTTAGTACTACATCTATTGTGATCATAATATATCAGAAGTTCATTCAGTAATATCTTTTCCTATGTTATTACTGTGAGTAAAGCAAGACCTGTGACCTATGTGAATTACTGCATTTTTTATCTCCTCTCAAGGGTGCATCTTATACTTTTATTCTACTGCAAACAAGGTGAGACTTATCTGTAATTAATACCTGAATTTGTTTTAACAGTTTTGTAAATAATTTATACATCATTTGACATTATAATTGTGACTCAGATAACAAGATACATCCAATGTATTGTCTTATTATTATTTTCATTTAAATATTATTTCTTAGAAAATTGAAGGTAGAAAAAACACTTTTAAAAATACTTCATTTCAAATATTTGATGTCTGACATTATTCTTTGAGCCTTAGAATCAATCTCAAGAACAACATCTTTTRGGCGYTGTTGCCRAGGACAGTTTTAAAGGTCTACATATTCCCTAGGGTACAACAAAACTTAGATCTATTCCTTGATGGTGAACAAGGGATAAGCATTCAACTGGCTCTGATCATTCACCTGGTGACTCCTTGGTTTGAAGACTCCATATGATTCACTAAAGACTCCATTAGTTTCAAAATTTCAGGTTCTTTCATTGCTTGGATTGTTGCGAGTTTTTCTCCTTTGGACTTTACAAATGTTTTTGGTTTTCCAAACATTGTTCCTGATATTAAAGAATGGGGAGACTATCTTCCTAATTTTAGAGAGGATAAAGATGATAATCCTACACAACACTTGTTTGAGTTTCATAAGCTTATGGATCAACTAGATATTCAACATGAAGATGTTTTGATGAAACTATTCATGTTTAGTCTTGGAGGAGATGCTCATCAGTGGTACAAGTCTCTTCCTCCTTCCAACATCTCAACGTTAAAAGAATTTCATGCTTCCTTCCATAAGTATTGCAAGAGAATATATCCAACTAATTTTCTTTCTGAAGACTATTGCAATCTATATTTCATAGAACAAGATTGTAAAGATAACCATTTTGTTGATGAAAAATCAGAACATGATAGAAATTATGGTCAAGTATATGAAGAAGAATTTGCAGAAAAACAAGATATCCTTCAAACAAAACAGACAAATTTATATGAAGAATACTTTTAAGTAAATCAAGAAGAGGTTTCTTGCAATAGTAAGAACGAAGAAAACATGATTGCAAATGAACAAATCCTTGCAGAACCTCCATTGTTTCAAGCAGATCAAAGACATGAAGAGGAATCTTCTACTGATCTAGATCCTTGCGAAGGCCAATGGCTTATTGATTACCGTAAGCAATCAACTCTTGGAAAAGATGATTTTGGTAATGATACTGACAATGGAAACAATACTCTAAGTGCATTTGTCATTGTACCAAATGTTCATAGTAGTTACTGTCATGATCAAACTATTGTTCTAAATTCTTATTTTGATTAAGTTGTTATTATTCAGTCATCATTAATAGATCATCAAGAAATGGAAGTTTTTGAAATTCAAGGTTCAAATTTTTTATATAATCAACCTGTTTATGATGAGTATCCAGACAATGAAGAAGAGCAGATTTATTTCCCAACATGCATGGAAACATACAATATTTCTCCTTTGTTTGATAACTATGATGAATGTTATCTTGAAGTTGATGAGAAGTGAATTATTTCTTTTTCTTCAGAGAGTTCACTTCAACAGGAAAATTATCAACACCATCAACATGTGTATGACAGCGATGAAGAATATTCTTGGACATGCAATGAAGGAGATAAGGAGGGGTTACTGGAGAAGTTGATCTCTCCTTCTTGTTTAGCAATTGATGAGCAACAGACTAGTGAGCCTCAATATGACATAATCGAGCCAGAAAAATAAAAGATCTATAGTGGAAAAAGTGTGCAAAGGCATTTCATGTAGCTTGGTCAATAGGAAGAGGTATCGGTTGACTCTGAAAATTATTTATCTTTTCATGATCTAGTGGATGTTTGGTTGGAGTATTTTCTTCAAGAGGTCCAAAATGTTGCAATGTTTTGTGTGCAACCAAACTTCAACAGTAAGCACAAGCTACCTATTCATTATCTGCTTCAAAATATTTATTATCTTTTCATTCCTTCATCCAACATAAAACAAGGTATGTTAAGAAATCCACTATTTGCATGGCTCCATTGGAAATTACATATTACTTTATCAATGGAATTTCACCTGATTAGTGTAGGGCCAATGTGTATAAATAAGTTGTCCAAATCAACATTTCATTTCAGCATTCTAGTTCAACGTTTTATTTCAGTTCAGTAGTTCAGTTCTCAGTTGGTATCCAGTATGGTTCATTTTTTAGGAATTATGACTCCATAGCCCATGATGTGGTTCAGAGTTTGACAGGGTTAATTCCAAGTCGCAAAAGGATGAAGGCACGTGGTATGTTGTTCTTGTGGATTTGAAGAATAGATCTTGTTGAACAGGAGATGAGGCTCAAGAAAAACTCGACACATGTCTTTTTGTTTTTTTGATTTCTCTAAAAGCAGGTGATAAATAAATAATATTCCTTGTTGAAAATTCAAAATAAAAATAAGGTATGAGTTCCTATTCTTCTTTATAGTCCGAATAAAATTGATTGAAATAAATGCAAAGGAAGTTTTTCTCATGATAATGTTATCACCTCATCTAAAAATTGGAGATGTAGAAAAATATAACTCGAAGTGTCATGCTCATAGGTTCTAAAGACATCTCTGGTATAAAAAATAAAAATAATAATACATAAACTCGAAAGAAGTATGAACTTAATACACAAACTTGTGTGGGATTATGACATTTTTGTTTCAGATCCTCCAAATCCTTGATTTGGTTATTTTTGTCTCTCCCCAATTTCTTTCCACTCCGTATTTTCTTTTTCCTTTCTCATCCTTTTAGTCTTCATAGAAATAAAGAGACTCAACCTGACTCCGAAAACTTAAAAACATATTTTCAAAACAAGATTAGGAGAATTTTTTTATGTTCCTTTGATTTTGATTGAAAAGGTATGTCTAGGCTAATCCTGATAATTTTAGCTATGCTATTAGACTTTAAACTAACTAATTCACTCAAGGTTGACCCCTAAAAAATTTAAAGCTCCCAAATATTTCTCCTATAGGTGAAGGTGTATTTAAAATTGGAAGAAAGTTTGTTTCAGAGTATTCTTAAAACTGTTGACATACATTATTTTCAATCTAAAGATTTTAAACAGATATCATCCCTTGTATGTTACATACAAATTGATTGCCCCCACTTCAAAATATTAAAATATAAGACAGATGGTGAAAGGAAATTCATAATTGTATTGCCTCCATCTTGTCCAAAAGAGATGATGAAAGGAAATTCATATATTTATTTCCCTCATCTCAGTGAAACACAATTTTGTTAATTGAAGTGGTGAAAGGAAATTCAATGGGAGAAGTAGATAACTTCATCGGGGTGCCAAACATGCTTGCTGGTAGTGAAACAATATCTATGATATATGTAAGGATGCCATGCATATCTATATATCATACTCTGTTATCTAATTCTCTTTCCGATTATTTTTTACATCCTAAATCAACTAGGGATTCCCCAAATAAATATGTTACATATGCTTAACCTTGAAGCGAACAAAATCGGTTGAAGTTGATATTTTAGTTAAAATTATTTTGATTATCTCAAACAATTCTGAAATCAATTTTAAGAATGAAATCATTTTTAAGAAAAACAAATTTCTAGTAGCCTAACTTAAGATCAATCATTAAGTATGTTTTGAAGATTTTTGGACTTGGATAATTTCATTTTTCTATGTATGATTAATTCTTAAATAAAACTAGAAAATGTTTTTCAAAAAGCAATAATGACTCCATTTACCCAATAAGTCACTTGGTCTATTGTTATTTCACACCTCACAGGGAGCCACAATCCCCAGATGGAGCCTATGTTGGAACACATATATTTTTTATCTTTCAAACTTTAGATTTCGCCTCTTAGAAATAAAAAATTTACCCAAAAAAGAAAAAAACTTAGAGAATTTAGGATCAACAACCCACTTCTTCAGCAACCCATGGGCCTAACAACCCACTTCTTTAGCAGCCCATGGGCCTAAGAACCCTCCTCTTCAACAACACACGGGACTGACAACCCACCTCTTCAACTCAATTATTTAGGTTACTCCTCATAATAGATCCAAGTACAGGTATGTAAGGTAGATGACATAGTGAACATGAGATAATGTTGGTAAGAATGAATGGGAAAGATGAGAATCACACTAATTTCTCAACAATATATTTCCATACCCTTAACTTGACACTTGTCAAGCTAGGAACTACATGAGCTCCACTTTGTGACTCATTCTTTACTCTTAGGAACTTAGGATAAAAATCACTTCCCATGAATTTTGACTTTAGGAAATATTTTTATAATATTTCCTTGTCTTAGACCCCTTTCATAGACTCTTAGACCCCTTTCCTTTCTAGTGGAGTCCCCCCCCCATATCTTTGTCTAGTTTGTCTGCAACAATGATGTATTTTATTAATATGATCATGTATTATTACATTTTACAATGTTAAGCTCCCTATCCCTTTAGCATCTAGGCTCTCCATCTTAATCACACAGACACTCTGGCCTCAAAACATATATACAAAGGCACTCTGGCCCAAAGTATCTTGGCTCACCAACCTATATGTACATTAAAATCGGGGTCTGGCCTAGGGGAACTACATTCCCCTCCCCCTTATTTATGCATTGTCCTCAGTGCATTAAATACACATGTACAATCAAAAGATTCAAAATTATTCAAAAAGATGTGGGTACTATGCCTGCATAGAATCTTCATGCTCCCAAGTTGCATCCTTAGGGTCATACCAGGTCCACTAGACCTTTACTATCCCTATGGCTTTATTTCTAAGCTACTTCACCTTTTAATCCAATATGCATGTTGAATGTACTTAGAAGTCTCCCTCTTGCTCCATCTGAATCACATTCCAATCAATTACATGATTAGTATCATGTACATACTTTTTAAGCAAGGATACATGGAACACATTATGAATGCACATGGATGCAGGTAATGCAAGCATGTATGCAATAGGAGAAATCCTTTCCAGGCTTTCAAATGACTGACAATAACGTGATTCCATATTTGAACATTTCCCCAACTTCAAGAAATGTATTTTAGCCTTCACTTTCAAGAACAGATGGTCACCCACTTTAAACTCTTTGTGACTTCTGCCCTTATCTGCATAAATTTTCTTCCTATCTTGGGAAGCCTTTAAATTTTGCTTAATATTCACCATCTTTTCTTCAATTTCTTTGAGCAATTATGGTCCAACCACTGCTCTGTCTATTGGGTTATCCCAACTCACTAGAGTGTTGCACTTTCTACCATAAAGTGACTCAAATGGGATCATCTTTAAAGGGGCTTGATACCAACCATTATTATAAGAAAACTCCGCCAAGTGAAGATAATATTCCCATTTCGATGGTTTATCCATCAGATACATCCTTATCATATCTTCAATCACTTTATTTACCCTTTATATTTTTCCATTAGACTCTGGATGATAGGTTGTGCTAAATTTCATATTTGTCCCAAATCCTTTGAATAATCCCTTCTAAAAATTTGATGTAAATTTGGGATCTCCGTCAGACAAAATTGTCTTAGGCACACCATGAAGCCTAGTAATTTCTCTCATATAAATATCAACAATGTTGGTTTCCTTATGACTAATCTTTACGAGAATAAAATGAGCATCCTTAGTGAGCCTATCCACCACCACCATGTCGGAATCATGTTGCTTGTCTATTCTGGGCAGCTTAGTGATAAAATCCATTTTTACAACTTCACATTTCTACTCAAGAATGAGTAATGGTTGTAGAAAACTAGCTTGGTTTCTATGGTCAACCTTGAATTTTTGACATTCCAAACAACTGGCTATATAATCAACCACATCTTTCTTAATACCTAGCCAATGTTATTGGCTCTTGACTGCAAAAATAGTTTTTCAGTAGCCTGGCTGCCCTCCATAAGGCACATTATGTATTTCTTTTAATACTAGAATTTTCAACTATAGAAAGTTAGGAATATAAACTTTTCCCATGTACATGAGAAGTCCATCCTCTCTCGACTCATAATCCTTAATTTGTTGCTACAAATTACCTTGTTGTAATAACTCTTTTATTTCCATGTAATGTTGATCTGATTTTGCAGCCTTTAAATTTTTTTCTTTAAAATCAGATTTGTACATGCTAATGGTTGTAGCAAGCACCTCATGCACCCTCGTACTAAGTGTTTCAAACACCTTCTTCTCTTTACCTTTGATATGTTTTATATCAAATTCATACTCACTTAGGAATTCCAACCAACTGATTTGTCTAACATTCAAAGTTAGTTGTCCAAACAAATATTTCAGACAACTATGGTTTGTCCTCAACTCGAATATTTTTCCCATGAGATAATTCCTCCACATATTTAAGGCAGTTGTTATAGCTGTAAGTTCTAATTCATGGGTAGCATAGTTCCTTTTATTCTCTTTTACTTTCCTCGATTCATAACATATCACATGTACATTTTGACTAAGTACTCCCCCAAGCCCTTCCTTGCATGCATCAATGCATACAACAAAGTATCCATTGGGATCAACAATATTCAATATTTTTGCACTTGTTAATAAACTCTTCAAGTGTTGAAAGCTTCTTTCACAATAACAATTCCACTCAAATCTCACACCCTTCTTTTGCAAACATGTGATTGGGTGTGTAATATTTGAAAATCCCTCGATGAATCTTCTATAATCCCCTACAAGTCCCATGAAAGATCTCACCTATGAGAAATTATTTGGTATCGAGCATCCCTCAATGGCTCTTATATTTTCTGGATCCACTGTTATCCCTTCCAGTGATATGATATGGCCCAAATAATGTCTATGCCTATGGTCAAATTAGAACTTGCTCAACTTGGCATATAATTGATGATCTCTTAATACTTGTAGAACCATCCTCAAGTGTTGCTCATGCTCTTTTTCAGACTTAGAGTAAATAAGTATGTCATCCAAAAATACAATCACAAACTTATCTAAGTAATCTCTAAAAAAATTATTCATTAAACACATGAAGACATCCAATGCATTTGACAACCCAAAGGGCACCACTGTGAACTCATAATGGCCATACCTCGTTCTGAATGTTTTTTTTTTTATGTCTTCTTCTTTAATTCTCACCTGGTGATAACCCGATCTAAGTTCAATATTGGAGAATATATTAGCATCTGTCAGGTGATCAAAGAGATCATCTATCCTTGGAAAAGGATACTTGTTCTTCACAGTCACCTTATTCATCTGCCTGAATTCAATGAAAAACCTTAAAGTACAATCTTTATTTTTCACAAATAACACTGGGGCACCCCAAGGTGACACACTTGGGCATATATACCCCTTTTTCAAAATCTCTTCAAGTTGTATTTGGAGTTCCTTCAGCTTTGGTGTACTCATCCTATAAGGAGTCTTGGATATTGGGGTTGCTCCAAGCATTAGATTGGTTGAGAAATCAATATCTCTCTTGGGTGGAAACCTTAGTATTTTTCTGAATACATCATCAAATTCTTTTAGGACTGCATAATCTTCAATATTTGATACTTTATCCTTGGTTGTCTCTTCCATATGAGCTGCAAATATTTGGAATCCTGTTATAGCAATATTTTGCCTCACCCCATGCAACTTTCTCAGAAGGCCTTTTCCATTTCCCTATGCAGACTTGAAGTCCCCTTTTGCACTTCCCAAAGCTAAAAAATCATATTTTTCCACATATACATGCCCTAACAGTTATACATCATGTGTATACATAGGTTGCACCATTACAACCCTCATAAATCGAGTTTTGTGCCCAAAATTAAAAATTGTGTCGGGTTTTCATGTCACATCATGAGATCCATGATCCTTGACCTTCCATATACTAGAAATGTTTTGACTCAGGCCTTCAGTTCCATTTGAAGGCTATAAAAGTCCATATCAAAGCTGTGGAAAGGAGGAGAATTCAACTTTTGAGACCAAAGTTACTTTGGAGAAATTATTCACTTCATATTGAGTCTACATCCCTTTGTCCTTTAAAGTCTGAACACATTATTCAACCCCCAAGCTCTTCCCTCTTTGATGGAGAACCTCATTGTCTCTCTTATATGACCTTTCCTTTGGTGGAGGATTGAAGTGGTGGAGGCCCAACTGGAAGGGACTTAGTTCTCGATTCTGAGACGTGTCGATAGAGAAGTTTGTCACCCATACACTTTTGTTGATCACATTTTAATAGAAATATTATTTTCTCATCCAAATGATGTCTTGCAAATATTTGAATTATTATTCCATGGGCGTATTTGTTATGAATGTTAATGGATTTTTCTATTGTATGTGCTAAATTTATATATTATCACCATATGATTGTGTATCTTGGTTGTTCAGGATAAGTTGTAGGTATAAAGCTCTGATTTGAGTGCTCAACGATGGTCTTCATCGAACGTCCATACGAGGTAGGCTCGTTATCTTGTCTTGTTAGCATTTACATTTATAAAGCATACTTTGGATTAGAGTCGGTTTCTGCATTCATTAAGTCTGTTGTGGTTTACCCCATGCCATAGAGTTATTTTCATCTAACAGAATTAGCGACCATACTAGGGATGAATCTTCTATGGTTTACCCCATGCCATAGGAATTGTGTGGTGGTTTAGAGCTTCATTTATGTAATACATAAGATATTGGTTTTAGTTTCTAGAACATGGCTAAGGCTCCAATCTTCATAATTTGTGTTCAAAATTTTGCAGTGGCACCTATCTCTCACATATAGGTCAAAGATTCCATTTATAGAAAGTGAGATGATATAGGGTTCTTTAGTTGGTCTATTAGCCACATAGGAGGATTTTTTATGGCATTCAACATCAATTATGATTCTTAGACCATGAGAAAGGCCTTGAGAACAATCCTTTGTGAAAAAGGCCTTGTAAGGGTGCCCATATAACACATGTAGGAAAAGTAATCATTTTACATTGGTGAGGTTTTGGTTTTGGACCACATGCATTATTCATGAGCCTAAAAAGCATATTTAAATCCCTAAAAATTTGGTGTTTCTCCTTGGGTGATGTCCTTGGTGTGCAACACCTATTAATGCACTCATAACACACACATAGGAAAAATATTCACTTTACAAGTCTTGTGAGGTGGTTTTGCACACTTGACAATATTGGTCCAAGAGCCAAAAGCATCATTTAGTCCTTAAGATATTAGTGTTACATCTTGGATCATTATCAAGGCCATTACGTACATCCTTCAAGTGCCATCCATGGTGATAAAAACCTCACAATGGTTCCCATATCCCCACTTAGAGGTGAAAGACCCCCTCGATAATTCATGTGTGGTGGTTCAAGGTGTAATTCATGCCCCTCAAGCCCTAGAAATTTCCTTTAGTACCTAAGACTTAGGTTTCATCCACCAACCATGTCTAGGGCCTTGTGGAATATCCTTAGTGCTCAAATAATCCTACTATCATCCATATCCCAACTTAGAGGAAAATGATCGACTAGAGATCTCTTATGTCATGGTTCAAACTTGGTTCATGGCCCTTGAGCCATAGAATCTTCCTTTAGGGCCTAAGGTCCAAGTTTTTCCCCAGACCATGGTAAACACCCCAACATCCATACTTGGTGCTTATAACCTCCTAACTACACCCATATCTACATTCATGAACCAAACATCCCCTTGGGAGATCATGTGTGATGGTTTTAGATGTCATATATGGCCCTCAAGCTCTAGAATCTACCTTTAGTGCCTAGGGATTGATTTTACTCCCAAAACTATGTCTAGGACATTAGACCCATCCTTAGTGATAAAAACATCATAATGGCTCTAATATCCCCACTTATAGGCCAAACATCCCCCATATTAGTGATCCCATGGTCAGGGGAGAAAACTTGGACCTTATGCCATGGATGGGCCAATAGATGACACCATGGATCTTGTCATAATCATAACATCTTATTGGGTCTATGTGGCCACCGTTACTTCCTACCCAGTACCCTCCCTCTATAGGAACCTTTGTAGCCCCCGCTCCTTCAACAAATACATAATTTTCATCCTCCTCCTAGAAGGAACTTCTCTCGAATCGCTTCATAGAGCGAGTGTTCTCCATGAAAAATTCACAGAGAACAGTTGTTGAGGTTTAAGTGTACTTCTATAGCATTGGGTAATGTTGTGGGGGGTGGTCTTAAGATATGAAAATTTCACAATGTTCATTTTCCACATTACCTATGAATCTAGTAGACGTCGAAGTCGATTTAGGAGTTTCAACCTTGACTCTCAATGAGGGGAAATTGTTTGTCATGTATCCCTCTGTCTTGCACATGATATGCTGGACGTGTTCCCTAATTTCCTTGGTTCGATTCAATGCTTAGATTTTCTATGTCAACACCAATAGCTATGACTAAAAATATGCACTAGTCAAGGTCATAACCACAATGCCCATTCTAATTTCTCTCAAATATCCATTCATTGAATCAATCTTCAAGCATTGGGTTAAGGCCTCCTAGTGGGTGATCCACTTTTGCAACATTAATGATNGCTATGACTAAAAATATGCACTAGTCAAGGTCATAACCACAATGCCCATTCTAATTTCTCTCAAATATCCATTCATTGAATCAATCTTCAAGCATTGGGTTAAGGCCTCCTAGTGGGTGATCCACTTTTGCAACATTAATGATTCTCTGGCCAAAGGAAAAAAACCATGAATAAATGGGGTCTCATGGGTTGAGTAAGATATCATGTTGATCAAGGAACGAAAGCATTGATCCTATCCCCAAGCTCTCAATAATTATTTTCTTAATCTACTTCAACTCAGTACAACTCCATTGCTTCAAGGTCGACCAAAAAAAATCTATTACAAATCATGTTTTCACTCCATCCAGAGTCTTAGTAACACCCTGGGGATCAATTTGTATAAACTTCATGTACCACTTTAGATCCCTCCCATGGAACATGGTTAGCATATGGAGTCATGATCATTTTTTCTCTCCATATCAATTCACATAAGAAGCAATGTTTCTCTACATCACTATCGCCCTTCCCTAAAAATTTAGAAAGGCTCATTGTTGTACGGTTTATCGCTCCAACCATATCATTGGTATAATCATTCATTAAAATGAAACCTTGAAAACATGGTTTAGCAACTAAACTATCTCCTTCACTTGAACTACAACCATAACTCACTACTGCACTTCCATTGTTACCAATATTTCCACCTACACTTGACTATACACCATTGTTTTTCTCCAAATTACTATTATGGGTGTTTTTAAACCAAAACTAGAAGCAAGATTAATAATTACC